>CAJDSM010026532.1:0-11296 GCA_903981925.1 Ostrea lurida | reverse complement strand
CAAGTTCTCTCTGATATCCACTCTTTCTGATATCTCTCCTTATATGTGATGGTAAATTCGCTGGTCTCAGTTAAGGTCTCTCTTTCACCTCGTCATAGTGGTTGTTGATGACATTTGCTCGAACACTTTCTGGTATCTGGAACGTGTTCTTGAGTTCAAGGAAAAATATCTCTCACATTTTTATCTTTGAGAGTTCATTCTCAACTGTAGGCGGATTTTTGCCAGCAGCAGTTGATGGTCGATAATGACTTCCGCTCCCCGTACAGCTCACGCATCCAGAAGGGAGCGTTATCACATCACTTCTGTTCGATTGCGAAGTGCTCAATTTTATTTCTTGTTCTTTGGTCTGGTGAGGTCCAGGTGTATTTGTGGATTCTCATGTGCTTGAAGATTGTGCCATTAATTATGTGTCCATTCTCTCTACAAAGGTCTTTGTGGAGTGTTCCATTCTTATTGGTGTCTCTCTCTTTCTCTCCCCATATTTTCCTCATAGCCGGTGTTGTCCTGGCCAAGATTTGTATTGAGATATTTCACCAGTAGTACGTCTTGTCGTGGAGTCCTGTTTATCTGTTCTTGCAGACAACTATAGAAACGATCTTTGTCTTCTTCTTCTGTGTGTTTTGTTGGAGCATAACACTGTATAGCACTGTTGTTTTTGTGTATTTTGATTGGAATCTTGCTCTAATCATTCTAGAGCTGATTGGTTCCCATTCCAAAAGTAATTTCTGTGCTTTGTCCATTGCAATGCACATTTTTTCATGGTGTTGTCTATCCTTTTGACCTCAGTAGCACAAGGTTTCGTCTGAACCCAGTTGCAGTTTCCCCGATTGTGTGTCCATCTCACTTCACTCAGTTCGAGAATGTTGATCTTGTATCTTCTCATCTCGCTCATCACTTGGGCAGTTTTCCCTGTCTCGTTCTAGCGGTGGCCTTTAATTTAATTTGATATTTCGATATAATGATGACGTTTTATCTATAAATAATAATGATTTCATTTCATTCATATGTTGATTCAATATATCCCAACGAACTAGAAAAAAGACACCACAGAGTCTCCCATGTCTGCTTAGTTACTTGGATATTTTATTGAACATTGAATTAACAGCAAACTAACTACTCAACTTTATGACAAAGAGATGATTTCAGCTTCTCCATCGGCAACTTCCATATTTATGTAACAATATTCCATCATTTACCTGCATATGGTGTGTATGTCTCTCAACTTATTCGAACGCAAGACTTGTTTGCGTATGATCATTTTTTAATCGAGGCAGGTTACTTACAAACAAGTTGTTGTTGCAGGGGTTTCAACAGTCACGTTTAAGGCAACATTTCGATAATTCTATGGTCGTTATAACCAATTTTTTACCAGTATGACCTACCAATTGAGTCAAATGCTGCTTGATGTATTTCAAAGCCATTATTAAGCCGTTTTTCAATACCGGAACTGATGGGGTCATTTCTGTACCGGACTTTGTTTCATTTGTATTATATAATTACATTATTATAGGAGAGAGAAAACTCCGTTGGCAGAACAGGCCCAAGAGACAAAAAATGGATTAGATTACGTTTAACACATTAACTTCTTCAATTATATTAGATTACAGGGCCATAACCGGAAGGGAGGGTGCACTGGGTGCAATGTGCCCCCTTTTAAAAATGAAAATGCTAAATTCTAAGCTTCCACGGGCTTTGCCCCCTGACCCCCACCAGGTCCGTCCTGGACCCGCTGGGGGCCTCAGACCTAGGAAATGCTAAAATCTCTTCAACTCTCGGTTGGATTCGCACCCTAATCCTTACTTAGGCTAAATTCTGGACAACTGAGGCCTCAAAACAGACACCAGACCCCTTGCCTTAAGTCTTATGTCACCCATCCTCCGCATGGAAAATCCAAGGGCCTGTTACGGCCTGTGATAGTAATTTCAGTACCTAGATGTGATAATTTAGTGCTATTTATATCAATAATTGATTATCACATGTATCGTTTAAGATCCTTGCGGATAAATTTTAAGGGTTGAGTGTTTAAAATTGTATGTGTTGTGCTTTATTTAAATTTCTATTACAACTGCATTCGAAAGATCCATTCTCCTTATAAAATTCTTAAACTCTGACAATGGTGACAGTGGTGAGATTGCCCCATGATTGGAAAGCGCTTTAGAAATATATAACAACCTCCTTTTTGGGAGCGGTTATAAGCGAGTGGTCTGTGCGCTGGGTTTTACGGTCTTGCCAGCGGTGGGTGCCGTAGGTCGCACTGTGTTCAACCGGGCTGGGGTGAAAAAATTTTTCAGTACCAGTCACCAGTGTTGATTATTTAGGGATATATATTTAAATATATATCATATATATAATATATTATTATATCTGTCTACTTTGTGGGATATAATATATAATATATATATATAATAATTATACTATATATATATTGTTTGGTCACTTATTTATAAGTTTGCCCCCTCCCCTAAAAACAATCCTACTCCTATGTATTTTAAATATTTCTTTTAAAAATAATTAATAGTAAAAAACTCGAAAACTAGACGACTCTGTTTGGTGTGAATAAACTCCCATCCCTCGGCACGTCCGGGGGGCTTACCCAAAACAACGATTCCTATCAGAATACGGGGTGACCATCCTACTTTTCAAAGGGTCCGATAGTTCCAAGCACTTGTTTAGTTCAAGGTCCAGATGTTCGACCATTTCACGTCAATTGACCAATGACTTAGATAAACTGTAATTGAAATTCATTCAAATGAAATATGATTATTGAAAAATTAATAACCGTGTATGTATGTAAGGAATTACATGTATACGTAGTACGTTACGATGATGTATGTATGTATGTATGTATTGTAACGATGCATTGAACTCGGACAAAAAAAAGTAATACAGATTCGGAGATATGTTTATGTACATGCAAGAGAATGTTTTGAAGTGCTGAAACCTGCACATTTTTTAACGTGGTATTCTCATCGTGTCATTCTGTGTAAAGAATGTTGTGTAAAAAAAAAAAGTGGAGGGATGTGTTGTGGTGTGTGTTGTGTTTGTGCTTGTGTTGTGTGTGTTGTGTGTGTGTGTGTGTGTGTTGGTGTGTGTGTGTGTGTGTGTGTGTAATCCACTTTGCCCCTCTCTTCCAAAGTGAGGGCACCCTCCCCTCCCCCCCGCCCCTTATCCTACGCCCGTGAAACGGTATAAACTAAATGCTTAAGTTTTTTCATAAAGAAAGATCTATATGTATGAGAAAAAATTTAACAAATGATTACTTAAGTCACTGATAAAAAGTCAAAATTTTTCAATTTACTAGTAAGTGTCCCAATTAAAACACATGATGAGTCTAGTACCAGCTAACGACGAATATCCGGTGCCATTAACACTGACAGTTCGGTGCACACAATCTCGCTTGAGATTCGGGTTCGGCTGGGGGATATTGTTGACTTGTGCGGGTACTTAGGCACAAGTCCAAATATCACCGAACCTAATCTCAAGCGAGATTAGTGCTACCAGTCCTTCAAAATCGCAATTATGTCGCTAAACACGCATTAATTTAAAACTACACATCATTTCAATGTTGATAGAACTTCCAGAAATGGCATATATTATATACAGTAAATCATCTTGTATAGATGAAATTATACAAAATATGATTAAGTATTGTTCGTCTGGTTTGCACTTTTGAGAGGAATGATTGCATGGCGGTAGAGCCGGGGGGAGGGATGCCCCCCCCCACTTTCAAAACGTTTTTGCCCCCCCACCCACTTTTTGTCAAGTAACATTTTTTCTGCATAAATTCACATAATTTAAAGTTTTTGCCCCCCCCTTTCCCCACTGTCTGTGAATTTAGAATTTCCCCCTTCTCCAGTGATTTATTAGAGTATTGACCCCCCCCCCCCCCCCCCACTTTTTCATTGAATTATAGATGTTGCCCCCCCCCCCCACCTTTCATATCCAATGACCTTTCTTTTTTTTTCTTTGCTTGTCACAAAATTATGAGTTTGCTCCCCCCCCCCCCCAACTTTCCAAAATCGTCCTACGGCCTCTGGATTGTAAAATAATTGACAGTATACATAATTCATAGCATGTCATATACTGGCCGAAGTGTTCAGACTTTCACTGAGTCCCAAGATATTGGAGCAGAGGGGGTTTCTTAAAGGAAGATTTCAGGATTGTAACCCTCGATCATCCTTTGGTTAGTAGTTTTGTAAGAATAGCCTTTTATGTTGTTTTTTGTTTTGTTTTTAGTGTTTGTTTTTGGTTTTGACTTTTTTTTTTTAATCTATTTTATTTATTGTATTTATTTTAATTTTTTTTTTATTTTTAAATTTTTTTTTTTGGTTGTAATGATATTTCGGGGGAACTATTTTCCTCCTATGAGTGGAGCGGAAAAGATCTGAACAATGCTCGTACTCCTTCAGTTGACTGAATATCTTGGAATCACACCTCTGAGATGGTTCTTGCCACAGGCCTCGTTTTCATCTAAGTACATTGCTTACGCCACGGCCAAGCTTTTTCACGGAGAGTCCTAGTATATTTGGCGAATTTAAGGAACAAGTCCTGAACTTGTGAGAAGAGACAATTATTTTTTAGACTTTTATTTTAAGAGAAAGTGCATATATAATAGGTAAAGATAAATGGTAATTCCTCGCAGGATAGACTGAAATGGAGAGTTTTATTTGGCGGAAAATTTCAAAAATTTGAAAATACATTTTCAAGCAAATGTAACCCCTATTTTTTTTATAATCACATTATATTTACCATAATTATGGCAATTATATGCAAATTAAGTTTATGAACTGTCATGCATTAAATTAATGCTAATTAAGGGTCACTTGAGTCAACACGTGATAAAAAACGTCACTATCCAATCGTCCGCCCATTTGCAGAAATGAGACAAATAAACAGCAGATCTCACGGAGTTTGACGAAGTAAGCAATTAAATGTAAGATAATAACTACAATGCTTATTACCTCCTAACGTGTAACCATCCGGTATTTTATCCCACCAAAAAGTAACATTTTCATTGGCGAGTACGAAATTATTTAACCGTATTTTAAGGCCATTTTGTGATCTGTACAAGTGATCCCCGTCCTTGCCGTCAATGTCCGGTTAGTCTAATATTAAATAAATGTTAATAACGAATTAAGTGATAACTGTCAATAACTGGTGGTGAATTTATTTTCATTGTTTTTTTGTCCTATCCATTATTACTAATTCGGCCAGTTGATTGCTTAAAATGTGTTTGTCATAGTCCTGAATTCAGATGACGTCCCTTTGTCTTCAGCCTATAGGATTTTTTGTACTAACATTGAATAATGGAGCAAGCAAACATTTTGTGGTAAAAATAAAAAAATGTGATTCAGGGTGTTGTTTGAAAGAAACCTGTGTTAAAAAATTCATTTTTCCTCAACTGCGCATCCTTTTTAATGAAATGATGTGGGGTTCAATATTAAAACACCAGCGGCCACGGTCATGTTTGATGGTGTGATGTTGCTTCTTTGCCAGGGACTCTTCTTTTGAAGTAGAGCATTAAAGTGATAACATATACAAGTATTCTTGAATTCGCGCTGAATGGAGATGTATGATGAAAATTGTCTTGTGGATCGGTTGACTGGTACAGTGACAGGCATAGCTACAGTCCACTTCTCTTCGCAAAACCTTCATTTTGATTCTGGAAAACCGTGTAAATGTTCGGACCCCGGAGACGGTTTACACTTCGATCAACTTTTCAACTCAAATTGCCTGGATTTACGTATTTACAGTCCTGCCATTTTCATTAAATTAAAGCTAATGCACCTACCACGAGAAAAAGTCAACATTTACTTGCTTTTAATCCATTTTCACATGTTCCCTGTTCCAGGTTCTGAATAGTGTTAGTCCAGTTGGCGGTAAATCAAATTATAAAAATTCAAAGTCGGACACATTTTGAAAAAAACGATATATCCATATTTGGTTTCAGAAAGCTTTTGTTTCAATTAAAAGGATTTCGTTGTTTTTTTTTTTTTTTCTTTTTTTTTTTATAATTTTAATTTTTTTGCACATAAGATACATACAAAGAACACTCAACATACATTACAAAATAGAGACACTAATACATGCAATACAGACATAAGACACTCAAACATACAACTTCCATTCTCCCCTTAGTGGTTATTGCTTGGTACAGCAATTATAATTAGGATTTCGTTGTTGATATTAAGGAGGAACATGTTTTGAAATAAAAAGGAAATGTCAAAAAAATTGTTGAGAAGTAAATACTTACATGTCTTATATATTAATTTTTCCAAATATTCGACTTTGATTTTTTTTTCTTTTAAAATAGCGCCTTCAGAGATTAACATAAGTTTGCTCCAACAATTCAACCCGGGATCATAAGAAACATGTAAAAGATGGATTAACAACATGTAAGTGTTGGAATTCATTCCGGACACGATGCAAGTGCATTAATGTTGATTAGATTATTGGAATAACGTATGTACATATTATGTAATCCAGGCAAATATGGAGTTGAAAAGTTTGATAGACAGTGTAAAACGTCTCCGGTTTTCCGACTTATTTACATGTTTTTCAGAATCAAAACACGAAGGTTTGGCGGAAGGGAAGTGGATGTTAGGCATGCCTGTCCAACTTCTCTAAAGAGAATAGTTGGAAATGATACCACAGAAATATCTCTGAAATTAAGGTACACTGTAGCTCACTGCATCAAGACATGAACATTTTATAACACTATGTCACAAGATGGCATTTCAAATGTTTTGTGAAATGACTTACAAACTTGTATCAATCCATTCGTTTGTGTATCTACGTAGTTCCGTGGATAGTATAACCAGTTACAAACCGCAGATCATGAATTCAAATCTGCTGTGTCTTTTGCTATCTTTTGAAAATCATGTTTATTCCTTCAAAATTGCATTTTTAATTTTTATTTAATTTTTTTTCCGCAGACATCTGTACCTTTTGCATATCAATTATCTCTCATAATTAAATCATTTTTGCTGAAATAGTATGTACATGTACTCTTTCAAGTGTAGTGAGCCACCTTAAATATTAATTTCCTACTTGCAATAATTAACAATATCACTGGACAGTTAGATATTTGAATAATATATAGTAGTATTTCATTGTGCCCCTGCAGTATGAATTGTTGTTTTGGTGTCTTTGTTTGTACGTCTTTTAAAGAAATATAGGTCACTACTTTCTTGCCAAGAAGTCGTTGGGTCAATCAGTTTGATGATAAAGTCTTGATCACTTTATCATTCTAGTCTTGATTTCTGCTTGATGTACGAATTAATTTGTCATTGAATTACCTTCTGTGTCGAAGAGTTCTGAATCTTAAATATTTTTAACCTTTTCTTATTTTTTGTTATTTGCAGATGTCATCTAGAAGGTAATGTATACATATTATGGTCATTTGTAGATTCTATATAAATCTATAAAATGTAAAGTGGTGTATTAATTTATTAGTTTTTGCATGGGCATTCAAATGATAGAGAGAGACGTCTCCATATGAGTGAAATACTCTCGGTTGGACGTAAAACAATAAACAATCAATCAAATGAAAGAGAGATTTTATGTCTCTTAATGTAGAAGTACAGACGATGACTGATTCCATAATCTTGACAATTGACCCACTCATTGATATGTAGAATATCTTAAAGCAAAGCATTTGAAACAGTTAAAAATGTTTTACATCCTTGAGAACTTGACGTTTGGTTGTTTGACAAATATATCATGTTTTATCTCAGGAAACCAACAAATACAAAGAGGGCAGATTCAGATGAAGAGTGCAAAGCAAATGGTGCTGAGGATTCTGATGAACCGATGGATTTCTTGCCAGAAGGTTTGAAAAGTTAAAAAATTTAAGGTTGTTTGTTTTATGTCCCATTAGGGTGAAACGATACAGTACCTATACAATTTTCGATACTTCGATCTTGATTCAATGATTTTTCGATTCCATACAAAATAATGTACTAATTTCTTTATAATGTTAAGATTGTGAGATTAAATTTGTAGTACTTCCTGTTTTCTCGGCCACATCTTTGAAACATATCCTGACACATTGCCCCACTCATATTAGCAACCCAAGCTAATTTTTTCTGTTTGAGAAATATAAACAAACTTTATATCATTTTAAAGATCTCTTTAATGCTTCATAACAGTTTTTATTTCATGAAGATATCTTAATTAGAACAAAAGTTATGGCATTTCAAAGTCATCAAATTTCGGCCGTTTTCTAGAATTATTTGCTTTATTAATGATACCAATCAAATTGCCTGGCGGCGGACCCGAGGCAGACTAAAGAATTCATTTTTTCTGTTGTTTTTTTTATTTCTTGTCAGAATTGCATGAAAATTGGTACTCTGACTGAAAAAGTTCTGCTCTTTCAGATTTTGCCCTTTATTCTTTTCTATCTCCAAGCATTCATTAGATAAAGATACAACATGCGCTAATATTTCAAATTAATTGCTCATCACAAAATTTATCATTATATATGTAAACATCCTTGGATTCCAAATTTTGACATATATTGTTTTGAATGAGTTGTACAGGCTCTCTATTTCCTTGAATTCAATTATCCCCCACATTCTTCCAGAATTCAAACACTCTGGAATGAATCTTTTTTCCAAAATAAACTGAGCATTGATATCCTGAATGCTGAGCGCCTTGGACATTGGTACATTGACAGTATTTGTGAGAAATTTAACAACCACAGCTGCAGTTTCCTTTATTTCTGTTACAATGCCTGGATGCCATAAGTGTTGTTATACGCCACCGCATCTGAAATATGTTAAGAAACAACTTTAGTTTCAACATGTACAATGATGAATAAAAAATATTATTCTTAAATATTGTACACCCCCCCCAAAAAAGAATACAATTTTTTTTTTAAAAGGCGTAGCGTCCAGGTGAAACATTCCCACACCTGCGACGTGCTAAACCACCAAACATTAAGCTACACGGTACGTTCAAATGCTAAAGAGAATGGTCTGAGGTCTTAGTAGTTAAGTTTACCCTTCAGTATTTTGCGAGTGTGAAGTGTGCATTTTTGCTCGAAGGTTGCAAGAAAAGAAGAAGAAGAAAACAGCATACCACAAAGACAAACGAAGACAGATGATGTGTCAAAGTATGAGAATTCACCCAAGATAAATAACGAGAATAAAGCATTCAAAGTAGTGAGGGTATAAACCAATCGAAGATGAGGGAATTACGTTATGTGCTGAAAATCGAGGAAATTCGTGGTCGATCAAGGACACCCACGCCCAATATTTCACAGTATTGACGCATCAATATTTAAAAGAAAGAAAAAAAAAGAAGAAAAAAACAGTACACAAAACAAAGACGGAAAAAACATGAGTTATTCAGCCAAAGTAAATAAGTGAAATACAAGAGCATTCAAATCTAGTGAGTATAAACAAGTCGAAATGAGGGAATTACGTTATTCTGAAAAATCGAGGAATGTCGTGTCGATCCAACACCACCAATATTTTCAATTTTATTATTGTGTGTCTATCCATTTTTATATTTGTATTGGTCTATATATAGATATTGTGTATGTGTCTTGTTCCTATATGATTCTATATCTTTGAGCGCGCTATAGTCTGTCGTGATGTATTAATAATGGTATTACAAAATCTTTCCGTTCTTATAAGTGTCTTTATTTCTTGTGTGTTTGATAATGCTGTTAGTATTATCTGATTAATATATCAATCCTCATGCTGTCCCTGTGTGATCTTTGTGGATTATGATGTATTTTATATATTGTAATGTTATTCCTGTATTTGTCATATAATTCTCTGGTTTCATTTAATACTTTGTTTGTGTGTTTTTGTTTGTGTGTTTGATATGTACTATAAATTCTATAAATATATCAATATATTGTTTAATTTATTGATTATAATTGTGAATATATTTAAATATATTTTAGTTATAATATTTTTTATAATATGTTAAAATATCTATCCAATATATTTATTCTATCTCTCTATACGCCATTTTAATGTATCTTTCCCTCTTTATTTTATCTACTGAGGGCCATCAGGTGAACTGTTCAACTGTCTGTCTTGTAGAGAAATCTTGATGCGAGTGTGTGAAAGAGAGGTGTTCAGGTGCAGACTTCATGGAATATTTAGCATACGCCCATTTTAGTTGGGGTAGCGAGGTGAAGGAGAGCGCGCGCGGTGCGAGCTGCGGGCGAGCAGAGCGCGGGGGGACGGGACAGAGCGTTGTGGTTAGCAGCTGCGAGGCTAGAGTTCCGGGGGGAGGGTATTACCTGCGGGTGTATTGGACTGTTACCACTGGTTGCGAAGTGAGACGACACTTTACCGCTTCAAAACACACTTTTATCAAGAAATAAACATGAAAATATGCAGATATATTAAAAGTTTAATTTATTCCCTTTCAAACAAACTAAGTTTTATTATATTTGAAAATAGGGAAACGTAAATCTGAAGTCATTTAAATGAAGTGGTGCTACATTTTACTCGATTCTTAACTATCTCGGCGATCGCCGCGGGTTGCTAATTTTATGTTTTGAAAAACACTATCCAGATGCGTAACAGTCACTGTACATGTTGCTGTTATGTAAATAATTTTACTCTGGCATTTTATGTTTTGAAAAACACTATCCAGATGCGTGACAGTCACTGTACATGTTGCTGTCATGTGAATGTAAAAATATATATTAAAAAAAAAAAGGTTGAAAATTGACTGCATACTAATGTGGGTGTGACCAACAATTTCCTATTTTATGATTACAATTTCACTCACTAGTATTGTTACTCTTTAGCTCCCAAATTCCTATCCTAGTACCTCACAATGCAACCAGCTCCCAACCCCTTCATACATCACTTAGTGATTTCACCTACTGTCCTTCTAGTGATGTAGAGGTAGAGCTAGTGAAATATGCTAGTTTACTGTAGTTATACATGTACTACTATTAGTTGAATAGTAAAGTTGAAGAAAGATTTACTTCCGTCTCTTGAGAATTTGTATAGCTATAAATATGGTATTTTGGTACCTGTATTAGGTATTAGGGGATGAGTCCAAGAGAAGACAGTATGATACCTACGGGCAAGCTGGTCCTCAGGCTGGTGGCCAAGGATTCCACGGATTTGGAGGCACATATGGCAGTCAAGGTAGGAAGGGATTTCTGTAGATGTTTTTGATAGAAGGTGATTTTAGTTGTCAAATTTATGAGGTGAAAGGGAAAAGTAATAATTTATGAGGTGAAAGGGAAAAGTAATTGATTGGTTCTCATTTCTTGTAACAAAATGTTTTAAATTTTATACATGTACATAATTTAAAG
>CAJDSM010026530.1:36608-46787 GCA_903981925.1 Ostrea lurida | reverse complement strand
TTTGACCCCTTTGCTTGATATCAACCAACCAATGATAAAAACAAGAATGTTTGAGAAACCAATAAATGCCCCCCATTGGTGCAAAATTCAAATAGCCTATTTATGAATTTGTGCTTGGTATACATTAAACAAATTAAGGGTACAAACCTGATTCATTCATGATTAAGATTGTTTCCAAGCCTTGAACAAAATACAACAGAAATTGGCCATTATCAGATTGACCTTGATCTTTGGCTCTAAAATATTAGGGATCATTTACTTTCTAAGGAGCAACACCTGTACCCAGTTTAGTTGTTTCAAGCAAAGGGGCAAAGAATTTTTGAGTGGACAACACATGGGTTAAGACCAGTGATTTGACCTTGACCTTGTGACCTAAAAATCAACAGGGATCATTTAATCTCTAAGGACAATCCCTATGCCATGTATTGGTTGGTTGATATCAGCAAAGGTGTCAAAAGATATGACCAGACAAAACACATGGGGTTAAGACCATTGATTTGACCTTGACCTTTTAACATTTGTGACCTGAAAATCCAATAGGGATCATCTAACTCCTCTAAGGACAATCCCTAGGCCAAGTTGGTTTTGCAGATCAAGCAAAGGGGTCAAAAATATTGACCAGGGACAACACATGGGCGTTAAGACTAGCAGTTTTGACCTTACCTTTTGACCTGAAAATCAATAAGGGAATTCATCTACTCTTAAGGGCATTCCCCTGTACCAAGTTTTGGTTGATATCAAGCAAAGAGGTCAAAAGATATTGAGCGGACAGCACATAGTTACAGACGACCACTTGACCTATAGACCATGTGACCTGAAAATCAATAGGATCATCTACTCCCTAAGGGCAACCCCTGTAGCAAGTTTGGTTAATCAAGCAAAGGGATCACAAAGAATAGTTGAGCGGACCAGAATAGTCTTTTAAGACTGACCACTTTTGACCTTGTTGACCATGTGACCGAAAACCATCGGGTATCATTCATACTCTCTAAGGACATTCCCCTGTACTAAGTATTGGTTTTGATATCAAGCAAAGGTCAAAAGATATTGAGTGGACAAACACATAGTCACCAGGACTGGACCACTTGACCTTCGAACCATGTTGGACCTGAAAATCAAATAGGGTCATTCTACTTCTCTAAGTGCAACCCTGTACCAAGTTTGGTCTGAATCAGCAAAGAGGTCAAAAGAATTATTGAGTGGACAAGCACATAGTCAGACTAACCACTTGACCTTACCTATTGAAACCCATGTGACCTGAAAATCGAGATGGGATCATCTACTCTCTTAAGTGGCAACCCCTGTACCAAGTGTTGGTGATGATCAGCAAAGGGGATCAAAAGTTAAGATTATTGGGACGGACAGCAAGTAGTCTACAGACTGAACCACTTTGACCTTGACCTTAAGACCCATGGACCTGAAAATTCAAAGGGATCATCTACTTTCTAAGGGGCAACTCCCATGCTGACCAGAGTTTTTGGTTGATATCAAGTAAAGAGTGTCAAAAGATATTGAGCGGACAGGCAACATAGTCTACAAAGACTGACCACTTGACCTTTGACCATGTGACCTGAAATTCAATTAGGATCATTACTCATCAAAGGACAACCCCTGTACCAAGTTTGGTTGATATATAAAGCAAAGGGGCAAGTAATTGAGCGGACAACTGGTCAACAGACCGAACCGACCTACTGACCAGCAGGTGCAAAACAAATGCCCCCTCTTTTTCAAAGGGGGGGGCATTTAAAAAAAAAGGGGGGGGGGGGGACACTGGGACTGTTGAAACCACACACAATGTTATCATTGTATGCTGGAATAAATCTTAGTTAAGGTTACCGTTAAAGAACGTAATACAATGTAGTTATTTTTCCATTCCCCATTGCACGTTTCTCTTTTTAAAACAAGTCATGCTGTATTGAAATATTAATTCACTGTAATTATTAACAAAGTAAATGTTACCTTTTCAGTCTTTGGGAACGACTTTCTTTCACCCTTTGAGGTGCCATTCACTTCTGCCATCAACTTTTTCTAACTAAAAGATACAAAGTGGAGACCTTAAACTTCTACTGAACAATGTTACTTTACAAGTTAACATTAGCTATTACTGTCATTCAACACTTAAGTGTGAACGATTAGCACTTGCCAAGTTTTTCCATGTCTCGAGGTTGGTTTATTTCGATTACAAAGTGTCTGTCAAAATAAACAATCCTCGAGAGAAACAATCAACCCTGCCATTGGGACTACATATTTAAGGGCAGGGAAATTAAAATGCTTGCATTAACTATCGGTCCAAAGAACAATTAGTCGGCAGTCTAGCCATCCTGCTGACTGCGAGGAAAGCATTCCGGTAAAATGATCAAATATCTCAATTAAATAAATCTTAAAAATTTATGTATTTTTAAAGCAATAGAATCTACAAGCTGATAACTTGACGGTATTTTTTTTTTAAACTTCTAACGATTTAACTAATATCCTAAAATAAAACACCAAAATACACAATGGGAATATGTTTGAAAACTTGCCTACAACCACCATTGCATAGTTCTCCGACGCGCATAGTTTAAATACTGGACACTCAGGGAAGGAATGATTAAGATCGGGGCACCATGAATTACAAAAGTTTCTTCATTATTGCCTTTTTACATACATCCCGAGGACATGTCTCCACCACAGAGTTTTGTTTTGTATCGCTTCTGTTGAGGTGACTGAAAAGACTATGAATGTTTAAGAACGTAACAAATTACAGCAAATTGCAAACTCATGAAACTAAACTAAAAATTTCAGTTTTGATTCCTTTTAGAGGTTGGCACGAGGTATAAAAATGTTTATACACAGCAAAGCCATATCATTAGAGCACTTCAACTACGTAGCTATGTGGTAAAGCGGAAGACTTGGAAAATGCATGACGATCTATGACTGATGTTGTATTACGTACGCTTAGATTCCCCAAATTTAATGTCTGGACCTCATTTATATAAGTGCATCTGATGCGCCATTGCACCAGTTCTTATAAGACCAATATGTGTTGGTGCACTCTTAACTCAATATCGGCCCTATGCCCCTTCCGCCAATCGGTTTCCACCATATCCTCTCACATACCCGAGGGATCGAAACTCACTTTATAAATTGACGATAGATGGGCCACTATTAACAAGGATTTTCTGTGAGCTACTGCTTCACTAGAGCGAATACCCCACGCTCTAATGGGTACATGTTAGAATATGCTGTCTAACCGCTTAAGTGGGAGAAAATATTTAGTGACCTTTCATTCTTCAGTTGCTTTTGCCTTTTTGCATCTGAGATGGTCAGTGATGAAATCATAGACAATCACTCCATGAGCCAGAGATTGAGTAAACACATGCAAACCGAATTGACGAACCGTCCTGAGTTCGCACTTCAATACAATTAATCTCGCAAATTTAAGTTAAGTCTGTTAACATGCTCAGATGTGATCCGGTCCACTATGTCGGACAGTGTAATAAAGTCAGCCCAATCGGAGAGATTACTGACTAGCGGATGCTACTCACCGAGTAATACTACTTCTCAAGTTTGGTCTTTTGTTCAGCATTTTAACTTCTCAATTCGCTTTCAGAGGGATTAGAAATCAGGATGCGAGAGCCAAAAGAGTGGTCAATCTGCATAGAGCACTGGTCGCACATCTCTCCGCCACACAGTACGATGACTCAGAAGAAGTCTGGTCTTGACACTCAGGCTTTCGCTGGTGGGGCAACAGGAATTTTGGCACATGTGAAGGTCTGAATATCGGTAAGCATGGTATGGGACCCCCCTAAGATGAAGTTCATACACCAAAATATCAATTGGCTGTGATATGCAGTTTCAGAGAAAAGTGGCCTGCCAACGAGAAAAATTATTTATTTACATAAGACTCAAAAAAATTTTTAAACTAAGTCGGTGACAGGATTGACATGCGAAAGTCCTGAATTTGCTAAAGCGCGGTATTTTATGAGGACCCTAGATGAAGTATACATCCAAATATCAAATGGATGTTGATATGCAGTTTCAGAGAAAAGAGTGCGACGAAAAAATATTTATTCACATTTACATGTAAGACTCAAAAATTTTGAACGTAAGTTCGGTGAACAGAAGTGACATGGCGAAAAGTCTGAATTCGGTAAGCGCGTTTATGGACCCCTAGATGAAGTCATACAACCAATATCAGATTGGACTAGCTGTGACATGCAGTTTCAGAGAAAAGTGAAACGAAAAAATATTTATTTCACATTAAAAGACTCAAAAATTTAAACTAAGTCGATGGTGAACAGAGAAGTTGACATGCGCTCAGAGATTCGCCTTATACCGGTGGGTTGAATTCGGTGGCCAAAGCCATTGCTGAGTGAAGCATTGGCCTCACCGTTTGCGCGCAGACCGTCCCTCTCTTCCCTAAATGAAGTCATTTAACTAAATATACAACTGCCTATTCCTGATTTGAACAATGGCCATGTCCGAATTATGCTTTCTGTGGCTTTCATACCGAGAGCCCGTGGAGCCCGACGCCAAAAAAGGGACTTTTTGCTACGGTCCCTGAAACATATACTGAGGCACACATAACATAATGACCTAAGTCCATACGTCTCATTTTCCACAAATCCTAGACATGCGGTTCCATAGACAACTGCACCTCCAAGGACAGCGAGAGCCGGCAACGACACTCTTAAACTAGTCGTATACGTGATCTCTTCCTTACTGCCGGTGGTGGTGAATATATACCTCGGGGACCCGCAGTTAAATTATGGTATCTGCAGCTCTGAACTGCCGACGTCGCTTCATGCCTGGGGTCATCTCTGATAGCGACCCTTGTACCTCCAGGACAACTGAATTCCTCTCCGCATAATTACAGTATTTACCCACCTTAATAATTAAGCCGCTCTGGTTTGACTGGTAATGAGGGGAAAAACCCCTAAATGAAGTCATACACAAAATCAATTGGCTGTGATTAATCGATGGGAAACATGTCTTCTATTTCTTTTTTATACCATATATTCTTTATGTGTCAGTTTGAATCTTGAAATCAGAAAAATTTGCATCTAAGCAAAACACATCTATAATGATATCTATTAAATTCATATTGAAATGCAACTTTGAACACCCACCTCCAATGATTGATTTATTTTGCAAAATTAATTCGATTTGTAAACTACATGTACATTGTAGACTATCCTGTCCCGTGACTGATTTGATTGTCTGATCTGTTTATCAGTAGGATTTATAATTTGTCTACCTTTGTGATCAGTTTTGAGATGCACACGGACGGTTTATAAAAGGGTTCTTGGTTATAAATACTACCAATGGCAATGACCTGTGTCTCGTAAATTGAATTACATCAGTGTGGGAACATATGAATACGTAAACATAGTACAATAGCTCCTCCGTGCTCATGTTGTTGAGAAGAGAATATTCACACTTTCAATTGTATTTAATGAAAGAGCTTAATTGCTATGAAGCATTTAGTACAATTACCTTCATTCTATTCAGCAATATAATGTTTTAAGAGACTGTATCACAATACCAAAATACTAGGCAAAGTAATTACGTTTCTGAAAATGGTGAAAAAAGAACACAACAGGCCCATGTCCCCACAATTGACTCACCCGGTGGCACCTCGCTCCTTACTCAAAAAGAAACGAACTAAAAGAATGTAACAACTATCCAACACCACCATGCAGCACACAAAAAGAATTTTTTTTATTCATAACAATCATATTTTGTTTCATACGTTTATTAAATATGTGGTTTAAGTAGCTGATAGTCATCCCGATGATGAATTAGTTGTTGCGTTAGATTATTCCCGTCGCAGGAACACGCCAACACGACAAAGAATGGATCCGCTTATTGTGCGTGTGTACCCAACCCTGTAAATCTGGTCAAAGCAAGTCTCATTTTTAATTCTTAGTAATTTCATACACTCAGGGACACGGTCATGGTCATGAGTAATTTTCATTGTTCCAGAACGCATTGACAACAAGTACTAAAGGAGGTCAAGTAAAGTGTATAATCTATATATAGCATAGCACATGAATTGTTTTAAAGGACTCTGCTATAGGTATGCTACTTTCTTAAAAATTTCTTACATAGTATTTATTGTAATAAAACTATAATCTTCTCGACATAAACAGTTTCTATCATCACATCAATAATGATAAATATATCATTTGAACGCATAAAATGTCACTCTCATCAAAAGGATTATCATTCATTCGATGATACTATCGTCAGATATTTCTTGTTATACGAAGAACACATGATATATGGGTCTTACATGATCACCAAGAAGTAATTTGACTTGCATGTCCCACACAAACCATCAGTATTTGTACGTTAAATTAGAATTTTCGCCATAACACACTTCTACGACGTTTCTGTTTGGATTTCCATTATTAATCGTGTCATAAAAACTGTCATATGACTGCAGTTGTGTTATCGACTGCATTTAAATTAATTAGGTGCGAATTAGCTATATGCTGGTCTTGGCAACATGATAAGCTACGTCAGCCGCGATTAGAAATATTGAGTATCTCCTTGTAACAACATTGTAAGTGATCAGCCCTCTCCGATTCTTTATTACTGTCTGTTTTCTAGAGCCGAGCTTACAATTTTCATAGGATCTTTTCGATGATGGTTGTTAATAATTTTGCTACATAAATCTATAATGAGCGCCGGGTTCCATCTTTGTGTCGATTAACTGTTGTTTACCCTAATCAATAAGTCTTTACCAACATTTTTGTTACTTCAAAAGTTTACCAAACATTTTCTAGATGCATTGTTTATTCTTATGAGTGTTTTATTCATATATACGAATACATTGTGCAAAACATGCTAAGTATTTCTTTATCCTCTCGGAACTACTCGTGCGCGTGGGCCTCGTCACCTCGTCACACTGACTCTGTGATGTGACTCGGACTTTGTTTGCGAAATTATTTGGATATTTAGAATTCACGTGTCTTCAAACAAATACTATAATCGTTTCGTCGGTCTCCAAACTACGACCGATATATAATCTCTCAGCCATGGAAAACAGTCCACACAATAACTTATATTTATTTCCCTGATGTGTGAAATAGCCAAGTCACATTATTTTTTAGACTGCGAATCAATGCGAGAAAGATTCGTATGTTAGGCCAGATTTTGAGGAACATGCAAGTCTCAGATAAGCTCCGGAAGTGGAATGAGTAAACAGGTACTTTCGGCAGAGGAAGAATGTAACTTCAAATTCATGCATATCCCTTACCATCTCATTCACATTCACGAGGTGCGTATACCGGATTGAAGTGTGTATTCGTCTGTTCCGCCAGCTAAGTTTATCGCGAGATCTATGGAAGTGATCTTAATCAAAAATCAAAATTGAACAATCAGACAGAGCACAAACCGAGCTCCAGCTGAGACGGAAAAAAATGGCCCAGCGATATCAACTAAGTGAACTTGAACCATTATCCAAAACTCAAAGAAAGAAATATGGTAGGCTAGAATAAAGTCAAGATTGACTTATATCCTAACCTTTTATTTTAATAAACTTTTCGTAATACCGCACACAAGTACGTCTGTCTCATAGATTATATTTATTGCAATGTAAACACTGCCTTATATGGGGCATAATCACACAAGGAAGTACCAAGCTTTAAACAAGCTCAAAACATGGCGCCCCCAAATACAACGAGAATTGCGGTATGATGAAATCATGGCTTTCCTAACCCACAATCGTATTTAGCAAACCTAAAAATCTAAGTTGAGGTTAAATTCTTTCTTTAATATAATGAACGATAAATGAGTGCATTTTTCCAGACCCAACCGCATACAAATAATGATTTAGTATAAGCAATCGAACTAGATTGTTGCGCGAAAGTCGAATCAACTCCTCGACCCAAATAAATGCAACCTATAATAACGGAATCTATGGAGCCTTGAGGTCCTACTTCAAAAAATGCAAAAAAGAGAGGCACATTATAATTAGCACATACCACGATACCGTATACAAACAAGCGCGAGAAGTAACATAATGTGATCAAAAAAACGTAATCAATAAATCCAAAAAAACAATATACAAACAATATAAACGGAAGAGAAGTGTTAGGGCACACAACGAACCTCCGACAAAAGCGAAGGTAGGATCAGGTGCCATGGAGGACTTAAAGACGCATCCTCTGTTTGAAACCGGGAATCACAAAACCCGCCGTGAGCCACAATAGTCGAAAAAAAGTAAACGAAATTACCCGTAGTTCATTTCTACGATCCACGAATCTATCCTCTCCTCTCAAATTCCTTTCCCAACCACCGATTTCTATGGCTTAGATGGGTTTTAAATTACCCAAATTACCGGACGACAGGGATGCTTAATTTCCTCCATAGACTCCCTGGTTCACGACCTCATAGAAATCATCCAGACCTTATATGCTTTCTTTAAGATCTGTCTGAGGTTCTAATGAGATTGAATCACTGATTCGTACAAATGTTGAATACACCTCCTCAAGATTCCAACTAAGTAAGGAAAATCCAAAGTATCATCGCTATAGATATAAATCTGGTAATATTAAAAAACATTTTGACAAAAACATCCTAAAGGATATTGTTAAAATTACTATATTTAATTATTAACTGGTTATTACCAGCTTAGGTAACAGCCATTATATATTGAACAATTATTGTATACTATATCTACTCTGTCTGCTAACCAAATATGGTACCACGTGCGACATGGACTAGTTGACATGTGTAATACTATGAATTTAGTCTCACATATGTCATGTATCATGCAAAGGAACAGCAGTGATAGTTGGAAACTTTGTGAGTTGCGAGACTTTTCAATATATAAATCAACAACACTATTAAAATCAGATTGGACTGTTTGGTCTCACCCAATGGAATACTACATTTGCATATAATACATAAAAAACCAAATACCGACGATTGCCACCGGTTACAACTACCAATCGGACTTGGAGAAATGACCGATATTACAAAGAGAAATAAAGAACATTGACGGAGCCATTCGAGAAATATTCTGCTTTTTAATATTACCACAAAACACATTACAATAGCAAATTGGATCTCCGCTCCCATAGCCGGTAAATTGGCATAAAGATCGGAACTACTTTGATTGAAATGCAAAATTAAAAGAGCTCATTTAACAATAATTGTACATATAAACCGAGACACAAATCAGATGATATAACACGCTTAGGTATCATCTGCCTTGGAAAACTCCGACCACAAAACTACCAAGGTCAAAACATACAAGTATCTACCCTCTCTCCGCTGCCAATAAATCTATATTATGTTGTCATATCCTGTATGTACCACCAGACCGTCGGGTGTTTGATTGACCTTACCCTAAAAAATTGTTTTAAAATTCCGCTTGAGAATACCAAGATTATTAAATAACTCTCTAGCCAAATCAGGTAACCCACCACTAGCCGGTGAAGGGCCCACAAGACGGAAACCTAATGTTCGGCCCTCGATAGGCCTTATGTTTACCAGGGAGGGGTAACGTTTATCCGTGTACCAACACCAAGGCTGTTGACAAAACGGGACCTCGGCTCTCTTGCATTCATAACAAGGAGCGGCCCTTGTGTTTTCGGCCTGAAAACGAAAATTAATAACGACACCGAGCCTATAATCCCCTAGACAGACCAAAGGGAAAGGTTCGCAAGGGTTACTAACTCGCGGACCTTTTTACCCAGAGTCCCCCTTACGTGAGACACACCCGCTTAGTGATTTGACCCAATGGTCCCACTGCGCAAGGGAAATTAAGGGTGCTACGAGAGTGAGTGAAAAATAAATAAGGTCCTTCTAAGCCGTAAGGAACACACATGCTTTGACAAAGATGTGGAATATTACTTATCTTCCATAGGCAAAACAACCGTGGTGTTTGAAAACCTTTTTAAGAACTGCAATCCAGAGGTTGGTAACAACCCCCTAAACATGGAAAAACATTTCATCAATATGAGAATTCAAGTTTGGTTCGATAGGTGGCTCCTGGGGTCAGGATGGGACCACAATAGGAGCCAAAATGTTAATAAAAGTCTTTGCGTATAGAGAGAAGTCTTTTCACAGGAAACAGTTGGTATTCAGATTTGTAAGCAAATTTACATTGGAAACATTCAAAGTTTCGGTTAAATGAATCTGCCTAATCGCCATCCGGGGGGATCAAGTAAGAATCGCGATCGG
>CAJDSM010026530.1:12354-36583 GCA_903981925.1 Ostrea lurida | reverse complement strand
TCACTTGTAATTCAACAACTGACATTCAAATGCTGACCATTAGATTGATTAGAAATACATTAGAAATGGAAAAGTAAAACTTGAAATCTTTTGGTTCAAAACATGTTTGTGCTCCTTTAAATTGATTTGGTAGTTGATAAAATTTCAAACATTAATTATTTTTCTAACAGACACCACACAAGCATAGGAAGTCAGAGAAATTTGGTCCAATTAGACGCAATCCTTCCAGGAGAGCTCGTTTTGGAGGAAAGATTGCTCGGAATGATGTTGATGGACAATGTGATCCCGTAGAGGAATCTGATACCTCTCCAACCAATGTAAGATATGTAGAATTATAGATATTTAATAAACAGTGCCAGTTATTGCTGTTTCCATCACCGGGGTTTGAGCTGTCGCGAATCTTACTGACATTAATGGTATGTTGATTTATGTTCGTTTCCCTTGTATGGAATCATTTCATTATCAATTAGTTGTGCAAAGAAGGGGTTGAAAAGCAGCACACAGAGATGATTGAAATCTATTTCCCCAGGACTTGTATAGCTATTTATTGTTGTGATTTTTATAAGGACAGTAATTTTACTTGGAAAACTTTGGCAAATTTTAGTCAAGCAACAGTAAATTTAATATTCAAATGTGTCAGTTTTGCCCTATTTCCTTTCATCATGCTAGTACACACTGATAGTTGTTTACATACATCAGAAATTTGAAATATTTACTAAGAAATGATTATCTGAAATAAATATAATTGATTTCAAAATTTCTCCGGAGATCCACTGAGAACAGAATGCTTTTTAGCTCAGCTTTTCTGATCAAAATTTCTCCGTTGCTTGCTCGTCGTTGTTATCGTCGATAAACTGTTTCACATGTTTCAACTTCTTTCTCAAGAACCGCGGGCCAAGATTCAACAAACTTGTACACTCATCCTTTGGTGAAGGGGCTTCAATTTGTTCAAATGAAGGACCAGCCCTCATCAAAGGGAGATAACTCACGGAAAATGCAAAAATAGGGTGGTGTCATTTAAAATCTTCTTGTCAAGAACCCACGGGGCCAGAAAGCTGAAATTTATATGGAAGCTTCCTGATATAGTGAGATTCAAGTTTGTTCAAAATCATGACCCCCGGGGTACGATGGGGCCCAATAGGGATCAAGATTTACATATGTATTATATAGGAAAAATCTTTTAAAAATCTTCTTCTCAAGAACCACTGGGCCAGGAGAAGCTGAAATTATATGTAAGCTTCCTGATATAGAGGGAGATTCAAGTTTGTTCAATACATGACCCCCGGGGTACAAGGGGCCACAATAGGGGATCAAAGTTTTTACATGCAGATTAGAGAAAATCTTTTAAAAATCTTCTTCTCAAGAACCACTGGGCCAGGAAAGCTTGAAATTTATATGAAATCTTCTATATAGTGGAAATTCAAGTTTGTTCAAATCATGACGTCAGGGGGATGATGAGGCCCCAATAGGGAACAAGAGTTTACATGCAGATATATAGAGAAATTCTTTAAAAATCTTTTCATTGAACCAAAAGTGGGATGTTTACCTGAAAGCTTCCTGATATGGAGTAGATTTAAGATTGGTTCAGATAATCCTCCACCGACATAAGTTTGATTTAGTCCCAGTGTCATTCTAAATCCCAAACTACTGCTCCTCGTAGTAAGCAGCTGTGCTCAGGTGAGCGATGTGGCCCTTGGGGCTCTTGTTACTTAACCCAGGGTTCACACTAGGTTGAAAAAAAGTATAGCCACTTTTTGTGCAAACGATGTTTTGCGTCAGCGACATATCTTTCACACAGAGATTGTGTTACCTTTTTCACTTGAAATGTAACCTTTTAACCAATGTTTTACATATCATGAATAATAAGTAACACTTCATGATTTTAATATAAAATATTATATAACATATTTTCAATACACATGTAAAAAGATACTTACCTTGTTTAATTAGGGAGCCCTATAGTAATCAGCTTTTCCGTCCGTCCATCTGTCCGAAACAGTGTTCTCGTGATAACTCAAGAGGGCTTGCACCAATTCATATGTAACTTTAGGACAGTGTGAATATCCATTGTGGTCAGCTCCCTTTCAATTTTGGAAAATTTTGCATTTCAGAAATATGGAACTTTTTTCATGAAAAGGTGTTTTTCAGTTTTCGGACAATAACTGTAAAACACTTTCACTAATCAGATTGAAACTTTTAGAAAGTGTATATCTTCATAGAGGCAAGCTCCCTTTCGATTTGGAAAAATTTCTGAATTTCCGTTTTCTACTTTTGAAACTTTATTTATTAAAAAAAAAGGGAAGTAACTCAAAAATGTTTGCAGAAACTTGTATGACTGTTTATGAGAGTGTTAGAATTCTTATCCCCTCGCAACTGGTTGTGGAGAGAATATAGCAGCACTGTTGCGAGTCCATGCGACTGTGTATGTGTTCGTGTGTCTGTGTGTTTGTGTATGGAACTCTGTGAACAAGAAAGAAGCAAGGCCGCAAGGGTATTCAAACCTTCCACAAATGTTTCCCGTGGAGAAAGTATGAAACCAACTGATTTTTAAGGTCATTGATCAAAGGTCAAGGTCACTTGACTATTCCTTAAAAAAAATTATTTTGCAAATGGGATATCAGCAATTAAGGTCAATCATCAGGGGATCTCTAAACTTTTACAAATATTGTCAAGGGTCAAAGATCAGAGTCAATATTGATTAGTGACTAAATATTTTGTGAATTAGATGGAACATATGTAATGGGTCAACCAGCGGGGCCCTCTGTGATGTTGCCACATCACATTTTTTATTCCCTCGCAATGATGTGTGTCCGTGTGTGTGTCCGGCTTGTGAACATGATAGGAGTCGCATCAAACCTTCCACAACTGTTGCCCATGGAGAGAAGATAGACCCTATTGATTTTCAAAGTCAGAGGTCATGGTCACTAGTAACTATTACCCCAAAACCTTGTGAACACGATAGGAGTCGCAGCATTCATCAGAGAATCATTAAGCCTTACACAAATGTTGCCCCAAGGAGAAAGGATGAATCCTATTGATTTTCAAGGTCAAAGTCACTATGGACTATTGACTAAAATTTTTGTGAACAAGATGGGGGACTCAGCATTCAACAAAGAAACAATAAGCCTTACACAAATGTTGCCCCAAGGAGAAAGGATGAATCCTATTGATTTTCAAGGTCAAAGTCACTATGGACTATTGACTAAAATTTTTGTGAACAAGATGGAGGACTCAGCATTCATCAGAGAATCATTAAGCCTTACACAAATGTTGCCCCATGGAGAAAGGATGAATCCTATTGATTTTCAAGGTCAAGGTGAAAGGTCTTAAGTCACTATTGACTATTGACTTAAATTCTTGTGAACAAGATAGTGAACACAGCATTCACCAGAGAATAATCAAACCTTTCACAAATGTTGCCCATGGATAAGGTAAACCCTATTAATTTTGAAGTTCAAAGGTCACTATTAACTATTGTTTAAAAATCTTGAGTTGCGAGGGGATGCTACGCTTGCGTCGCCTTGTTCTAGTTTGAATCTAAATCTGACAGTTTCAGCAGCTAAATGTTAGGACTCAACATTAACACTTGTCTGATTGTCCGAGTCCAGTAGACTCCAGTTCAATTTGGATTGGACAAGTCAGTCTCTAAATGCACTTGTCCGATCGGACAAGTAACTTGTTGTGTCGCCTGCCTGCGTTAGCGGAGGCGACATATAGGGATCACTTTAGTCGTCGGTGTCGGCGTCACAAAATTTTCTGTCACATTTTTAAGCTTGTCCTTGGTATTCATAAACTGATTTTCAATACGAAACTAAATACATAAACACTAAAACCTGTCAACTAGCCAAAGTTGATTAAGGACCAGACAAAGTTTGGCTTTACATCAACTTTCTGTTTTGATTAATAAATAAAGCTTTAAACTTTGATATTACCATAACTATTTTAGTCTTGAAAATAAAGTTAACAATAAACATTATTTTTGTTAAGCTTTAATAGATCAGATTCGGACAAGTAAAATATACATTTGGACAAGTAACATTTGGTGGCAGCTTGTCCGATGGACAAGTGGAAATTTTAAGTTGATGTTGAGCCCTGATCATGCATGTCAAATTGATATTGTAGTAATGGTTGGTTTGTTATGTCTTTTTCCAGTGGTTAAAAGTTCGCTTTGGATTTTTCCAAAAGAAATCTGATGTGAAGAAGGACAGAGATGATGAGGAAGATGATGTAGATTATATTGATGACATTGATGAGCTGGTAAGATATTTATGATCATGTCTGTTGGAATCACAGATTACTGGTTTTCATACGCCTATCAAAGACGGGACGCATTATGGTATAGCATCATCTGTCTGTCCAGGCTTTGTAGGCTGAACCGTAAGTTCCAGGATCTTACTACTTGGTACAATTGATCACCATGGTGAGATGAAGATGTCTATAATTTTTCGAGGTCAAGGTTGTAGTGTCACTTAATAGGAAAACGTAGGCAGGATACAGACCGAACCATAAGCTCTAGGATCTTACAACTTGGTACAATTAATCACCAAGATGAAAGGAAGATGCCTGTTGTTTTTCAAGGTTTTTCAAGGTCATAGTGTCACTTGTAGGAAAGCCTTTTAGGCAGGATACAGATCAACTGTATGTTCCAGGATCTTACAACTTGGTTCAATTGATCACCATGATGAGAGAAAGATGCCTATTGGTTTTTTTTTTCAAGGTCACTGTCAGCTATTAGCAGAGTTGTCGAAAACTGTCGGCAGGGCCGATAAAAAATCCCCTTGACCGACAACTACCTGTAAAACGTCGGTCCAAATGACTGATTAAAAATATCGGACATGATCATATTATCTAAGAACTCTGGATCGGGATGCACAGGTGAAGGTTACTAAAAAAAAAACATGGCCGCATGTGAAAGGTCATGTACGCAGACCTGCTGTGGTAGAACGTTCCTTTTGAAACCGGTAAGTCTTGATTTCGAGCTCAGCTTTTACCTTAGCTGTGTCAAACCATACCTTTCGTCAAACGCTCGACATTTGTTGATATGTGAATCAAGGTTCTGACCTTAAAAACGGAGGTCTTATGATCGTGTCACGACAAGCACGATTCATAAGAACCCTCAAAGCATTGGCCTACATCTGTAGTACTTTACCTATAGCGGGCGTGTGAGATTGAAATGATAATCTTCTTGTGTATATATATGAATAGGAATCATATGCATGCATATATTAAAAGATATTAACATGTGAATAAAATACTTTGTATTGAAACTTAAGAAATGCAAATCTGAGACTCCCTGTGTGGGCTATGATACTCAGGTGACCGTAAAGGCCTTTAGGCCTCTTGTTTAAATGCATAAATTTCCTTGCTATCCGGAATGCGTCATCTGGCGAGTCCGCGTACACACTGTTTCAAACACTGTCGCACTCTTGGTCAATTTTGCTTTGTACATTAAGAGGCAGGTTCTTGCGTTAATGAGAACATTGTAAAATGTATTACACAACAACATTGAAAGTTTTCATTTGTGACTGTAAAGGCCCATGGGTTTCTTGTTTGTCCTTTGATTTTCAAAGTGTGTATGGAAATTTCAATGTTTACCCATGCATCTCTGAATAAAATTACAGGATGAAAAACTGCCGAAGTCCAACTACACCAAAAGTTTCCAGCTAGACACGAGGACTGCTGAAGAGATCACTGAGGATGACTTGGCGCTTGTAGCAGTCCAAGTCTCGGAGAAACGCTACGACAGCTTCTATGTAAGTAGGAAACCATTTGTCAGAGACCATTCAGAGATTGAATGTGAAATCAATGGTATTTGATAAAGCAGTATAGATAGTGAAATTAAATACTGAGATATGGTATAATGTCTAAATACGTATTTTTGTGAGAGGAACATTGATTTGTAATTCTGATATTACAGGGAACATCATGTCATCAGTGCAGGCAGAAGACAGCAGACATGAAGACTATCTGTAGATCAGGGTGTTGTTTTGGGGTTAGAGGCCAGGTAAGTGCACTAAGGTTGTAGATGTATTCCATTTGTAGAGGACGGGTAGAGAAATCCTATGGATCTTGCATACTTCATAGTACAAAGTCTATATAGTTGAAAAAAAAAGTTTTGTACAAGGGTGTAAATATTATAAATTGTGACATACTCAACTTTGTAGTTTTGCGGTCCCTGCTTGAGAAACAGATATGGAGAAGATGCTAAAGAAGCTCTGAAGAATGAGGTATGTATTTAAATAAAATTTCATTTAACAGACATGATTATTCTTTGCTTTTTAAAAAGCAGAATTCCACTTCCTGGATTCCTTTTCATAACGATTCTGCTTCAGGAAATTTCTAGGTTCAATAAATTAAACCATGTAAGAATCTTACTTTCTGGAGTATCCAATTTACATGTATAGCAATCAGTATTTCCTTATTGTATTCTTTTCATTGGTTGAATCATTACGATGTCACCCCAATCATCAGAATGTATACTGATTGTAAACATGTGGGCCTTAAAAATATCCTAATACAAAGAGATGACAGCGATGTTAAGGCCATTGATAAAGGCAGCTTTAAAATCCTTAAAATTGGTGACAGAATTCATTTCTGAGAAATCTAAATATATAAATTTTTGGCCCCCTGGACTCCCTGATCATTTAGTTCATTGCGATATCACATTATTTACCCCTGTCTTATAAAAATAGATATATCTGATAATGAATTTCCTTATCACTACACTACATAATTGCATGTTAATTAATGTTCTCTTCTCTCTCGTCTCTCTCTCTCCCCCCCCCCCCCCCCCCCACTTGGTGGGAAGACATATGTTTGGCTTGTCCGTCACAAAGTTTGTCAGCACAACTCCTCTTAAACTATTTATCCGAATTTTAAGAAACTTGTTATGTAGCGAGGACAACACATATGTTAGTTGTGCATATTAACCAGGAAATTCTTGATGCCTCTAATTTTTGTGGGAATTACGCCTATTGAACTTAAAAATTTGCCTGAAATCCTCTTGAATAACCTTGTTATTGCAACTCCTCTGAAACTATTGATCCGAATTTTAAGAAACTTGACATGTAGCAAGGACATCATATGTAGATGTGCATATATTACCAGGGAATTTTGATCTCTAATTTTGTGGGAATTGCGCCCGTTTTTAACGTAGAAATTTGCCTAAAATCCTTGAATAACCTTGTCAGTGCAACTCCTCTGAAACTACTGATCCGAATTTTAAGGAACTTGACATGTAGCAAGGACATCATATGTACCAGGAAATTTTGATCCTCTAATTTTTGTGGGAATTCTGTCCGTTTCAATTTAAAAATTAGCCAAAAATCTTCCAACACAACACCTGTGAAACTACTCATCTGACAGCACGGGGGGAGACATATGTTTTTACCTCCAAAAACAAACTTTAATATTATTTGGCTACATGGGAAATGACCTTGTTATCGAAGTTGGAGATTCACCCTGGTTTGCATTCTATGGAATTGATTGAAGATGGATAACTAATATTGTTTATGATAATTTTAGATAAAAAGTTTTCATTGCTTCATAAAAGATAAAAAAAAAAAAAAAAAAATCCTAATATAATTCATATTTTGATTAGTTAATATTATATATATATATGTGTGTGTTTATCTTACAGAACTGGCATTGTCCTCCATGCAGGGGTATCTGTAATTGTAGTTTTTGTCGCAAGAAGCAAGGAAAATCCTGCACTGGTATTATGATTCACCTGGCTCGTCACCATGGATTTGAAAGTGTCAAGGATTACCTTCAGAGGTGGGATTTCAGTTTTTCATTTAACACAGTTCTAAATATTCCTGCTCATTTGGGAAGTTTTCATGTCTCTGGAATCTTTGATTTGGGGGCATATACAGTCAAACCTCGTTATCTCAAACTCAATGGGACAAAGATAAAAGTTCGATATATCCGTGGATTCAAGGGTAAAAATACTTTGGAAATAGGTAGATAGAACTTCCGAATCACTTCAACATAACCATGGTATTTGAGATATATAGGATCTCCCATGGTTTGTGGTTTGATATGATGATAATCCAACGAGTTGTGTGTTTTCTTTCCCTGGACCTTGGCGAGGGGATAGAAAACACACGAGCTGGATAATCATCATATCAAACCATGGGATATTCTTTTTGTCACATATTTAATCCAGAATCTAAGCCTCATGAATAAGGATTTCAAACTTCTCGTTTGTTTACCTGAGTCCGAATTACCTACGCATCGTTAACATAACACACTACAAATAGTTTGGAAATTTTAAAAATATAAGAACATTGACAGTCACAATGTTTAAATCAGAAGAGATTATTTTTAAATGAGAGAAAAAATACATGTTAGGACATAATACATAGAAATTGTGTGAAAATATTAGCCATCCAGTGATGACGGATAAGATGACGCGATGGTTTTTTCTTTCTCTCCATTTGTTGTCGTGGATGTCATGGAATTATTGTTTTTACATTGCCATTAGGCGAATTTTTATGTCTCCTGTGTCATGGAGGGTCGTGGAGCTTTATTGTGTTTGGGTTTCTTACATCTGTATTTGTGATGGATCGTTTTGTCTTGGAGCAGAGATGCTAGATGTGGAGTTAGGCCTACCCCGGCAGCGTGAGTTCGGTGCATGGATGATGGAGTTGGAAAGTTGATAATCCATTAAATAAAAAGAGTAAATACGTGACAATGGATATTTGTTTGTTTCGTAATGTGGTCTATTGGATTTTTAACACTTGGAATATTTAACAGAGTATGTTGTTCAGTTTCAGACGGAACTAGAGGGAGGGGGTGTGTGTGTGTGTGTGTTACATTTTGGCTATCAAGGATAGATAGCAGTGCAGTATTTGAAAATGACAGGCCTTTTCGATCTTAACTGATTTCTTAACAATCATATAAGTTTATTGTTTTCAAATTTTGAAGAATTTATCAACATCAGTTTCACTTCCATCTATATTTTTATAATATCAATTTATTGGGAATTCTGTCATCCTTATTTTGTCACATGGCATAGGAAAAAATACTGTAGGTAATATGAAGAAAAAAAAATCACACAAGTGATATCAACTGGATGAAGGGGTAAATATGTGATAAAATGAAGTTCAACGTTTTTGGCCTGTTTAGCTGTAAAATGTTAACATTGGTCATAACTTTTGAATGGTAAGGGATGGGGCTTTCATATTTTCATGTGTATTCCTTATGACAAGCACTTTACGCTGGTAGCAAATATTTTCACCTTATGACCTTGAACTTTGACTTTTCGAAAACATGTTGACTTTGTATGCTGTGACCTTTGGGGCTAGGTTGGAGTCACAGTATGGGGCTAAAATTTCTTGTGGGATTAAAGATTTTAAAAATACAGCAACTGAACAGAATGAAGGTGACGTAGGTAAGTGTTGTGGCCCATGGGCCTCTTGTGTGAGTATTTGAACTTTCAATCAAAAGTTACATAGACAGAATCAGTGTACTTGTTTTATACAATTACCATCCCAATTTTCCGTTCCTGTTCATTTCTAAAAAAAAAAAAAAAATTTTTTTTTTTCTTTTTCTTTCAGTTTATCTACAAGGAAGTAATGGTTGTATGACAGTGGCAGCATATCTTGTTATGATTTACAGATTCTATTGTATCATCTTTCACAAAACAAGTTCATGAGTAGTTACTGGTTATATATAAATTTTTAACTCGGTTCATTTTACATTTTATGTGTTTTTATGTGCATATGCTATGAATATTAAATTTGAATGAATAATTAGTCTGAATTGTGTTTTGTTGTCCGATATTTTAGAAGTAATGTATATGATTTATTGGCTGGGTTGTACAGCTTGTAGAATTGTGAATTATGAGTTGGCGGGCAGGCATTCTTGTTATTGGGTGCCTATCTTTTGTAATCAAACCTCTTGTTTACTGCAACATTCCTCAAACTTTGTTCAGCTGTTATGGACACATTAAAGATGTGCATTTGTCATTTTGAAAGTGATCTGACATTTTTATGTCCCCTCCATAAAATGGCTGAGGGCATAGTGTTGCACCAGTCTGTCATTCTGTCTATCCCAATATTTTTTCTTCACAACTCCTCTTTAACCCTAAGGAGGATTTCAGTGAAACTTGGTACAATGAAAGATCACAACATGTAGATGTGCATGTTTGAAGGTGAAGGCTGTTCAAAGTTTAGTAATGGGGCCACCTCTGGACTTTTTTTTTTTTTTTTTGTGTATGTAAGGCAGTATCATCATGTCTGCAATTCTTGAATCATCTAGAGGATTTCAATGAAACTTGGTACATTTAAAGATCACAACATGTAGTTGTGAATGAAAGATGAGCAATATATGCCCACAAAGGTCAGAGACAAACTTTGCTGCCAGTGGGGGCATTCATGGCGTACTGACACATGTAGTTGGAACATTGTAAATTTTTCAGCATATCTCGAATAGACTACCTATTTTGTGTAATCAACTCCTCTCCCACCTTATTTGACATTCCTCAAACTTTGTACAGTTATGGACACATTGAAGATGCATGTGTTTTGTAGAAAAGGAACCGTTTTTCGAAAAATTTATGTAGTTGCCAGCAAAACCTAAAGAACAGATTTCTCCCTTTGTTAACACCTATTAAAATGCCATGGATCAGTTTTACAAATGGTCAAATTACCCTTAATGATGCTGCCAATAACGTAACACCCATCCATAATCGCACCTGTACATTGAGACAGATGAGATGAAGTGAATGGATTAGACAAGTTAACGGCTCTGAAGTGGACTCTATGGTAGCAAACCATTCTCCAGAGGCAGTATCGGAAGTTTCAGGAGGATTCTTAGAATCTTGCCCGTGTTGCAAGAGGTGACTAAATGGGGTGATCTGGGGACTTATTGGGCATCCTTTAGATTGCACCACTGCTTTGTGGATAGTACGTTATGGGAGACAACCCTACAATTAAAGTGAAGCCCTGTAGGTGATTTCTTGATTATATTCTGACTAGGACAATTAAGTGCTGCTTCTAGTCATCTCGACTATATCCTGCTGCTGTATTATGTGGAATCAAACTTAATTTCTGCTGGGAATTGCAACAAGTAAATAAGAAAATACAATATGGCAGCTTGATGTACTGTGAATAGTTGGGGTTTTTTTTATCCCCTCGCAACAAGTTGCGAGGGATATGCACGTCCGTCGCGAATGTTTGATGTGTGTCCGGACCTTGTGAAAAGATAGAAGCAAGGGATTCTCACGAAAATCATCAAACCTTCCACAAATGTTGCCCATGGAGAGAGGATACCCTATTCATTTCAAGGTCAAGGTCACTATGGACTAAAATTCTTGTGAACAAGTGGAGGCACCAGCATTAATCGGAGAATCATATCAAACCTCCACAAATGTTGCCCATGGAGAGAGGATGGACCCTATTGATTTTCAAGGTCAAGGGTCACAGTCAAGGTCACTATGGACTATTGACTAAATTCTCGTGAACAAGATAGTGGACACAGCATTCATTAGAGAATCATCAAACCTTCCACAAATTTTGCCCATGGAGAGGAATGGACCCTATTGATTTCAAAAGGTCAAGGTCACTATGATATTGACTAAAATTCTTTGAACAAGATATGGACACTGCATTCATCAGAGAATCATCAAACCTTCCACAAATGTGCCCTATGGGAGAGATGGACCTATTGATTTTCTAGGTCAAGGTCACTATGACTACTGACTAAAATTCTTGTGAACAAGATAGTGACACAGCATTCATCAGAGAATCATCAAACCTTCCACCAATGTTCCCATGGACAGTGGATGTTCTCTAGTTGATTTTAAAGGTCAAAGTCACTTTTGACTTGCCGAATCTTTTGTGAACAAGGATAGAAGACACAGCATTCATCAGAGAATCATCAAACAAAACCACTAGACCAGAAGAGTAAAGATTTACCCGAAATCTTCCCGACATGGAGTAATTTTAAATTAATGTACAGATCATGGCTCCTGGGGGTAGGTGGGGGCTACAGTTTAACATATTGGAATATATATATCCTCCAGAACCACTGGGTAAATTCCGACCAAACATGGTACAAATCATCCTAAGGTGATTCATGTTTGTGCAAGCATCCTTTGATAGTGTAAAATAATTTTTTTGGCAACATTATCACCCATGTTTTACAGATGGGGCGACAACAGTATTTTAGGGATGTACAGTACATGCATATAGGAAAATACTGATAATAGATGGCAGATTAAAGTTTGTTAAAGCCATATGGGGCTAAGGTTGGGTCAAGAAAGGACATAATCTAAATTTGAATGCTTTACATAGGAGAATGCAATCTCTTGGACAAGCAATGCTTAAAAAAGAAAATTTCCACTCTTTTTTTAAGAAAAGTTCCTCCAGTATGTATAGTTTTTTCCAAACCCTAATTAAGAATTGACAATGAATATTGAACCAAGAACTAGTACAAGTACATACTCGGAGCTTGTTCAGTTCTCAAAATCAAGGTATGGAATGATGGACAGGTAAAACAGTATGCCCATCTATCCTTCGTAACAGGAGTATAATAATGTGAGGGGGGGTTCTGTGCAATGCTTTTGCACTTATTTAATTTGGTAATGCAGACCTTCATAAAGAATAACAATAGTATTTGCACACTAAAAACGAAATTTATTGCATACATATTGAAATCGTACAACAAAGTTAGAAAGTGTATGTATACCATACCCTGTGCAATCCTTAGCCACTTGCAACACTTCGATAACAAAAAATAGTTCAGTACAGGTGGATTTAAAGAAGTGGATAGACTAATAGTACAGGTGGATTTAAAGAAGTGGATAGACTAATGTATTTTACAAAATATGCTCCGATGCACACTTTTAAGATTTCTGGATCCACCTCTGAACCCGACTTCCAAAGAATTCCCATTAAAACACAAACTCCTTATCAAAATGAAATATCTTTACAGGATTGTACAGGGCTACTATTAAGAGTTAAATTTTCACAGTTTACTGGCGGTAATTCATTTGACTGGTTTGAGGTCATTCAGATCTAATGTCTCGAATGATTACAGTAATTAAATATAAAAAAGGGCCTACCTACTCTAGAAGTACATATATTCTGAAATGTACACTGACAATGAATATACTGCTTTGCTATTAGCTACTGATGTGCCCAGATTTGAGGAGCACTATGTAAAACTAAGGTAACACAGGTACAAAATTATGTATACATATAAACCATTTCCAAAGCCGAGAACACTAAGTACAGTTTTATATATATAAAAGCACACATCTCATGCACACACTTATATGACATGTACTCATGCATGAGATAATAGCACCCTAGTCGTAGAACTCGATCCTGCTGCGCCGAGTCAGTCATTGGAGTTCAATGGTTATTAAAACAGTAAAAACAGCAAAACTTTCCAAATCAAATATTTCAAATGCAGCAGTAAAATTGGCAAGAGACCAAGCTCCGTCACTTTATATTTTGAATTACTCAAGTCCAAATCAATTATTGGAAAAAAAAAAAAGGAAATCGAGATTTTGTCAAAAGAAATATCATTCTAAAATATCACATTATCTGAAAATTGACATTTCAATCATAGCTACCATAGGAAACATAAAATACAAATATTCCGGCTGTGAACAGCATGTGGAATTTACTCCAGTAAAAGTGGTGTGTTACGAAACAACGGCAAAAATCTGTAGTATGTTGTATTAATGTGCAAAATTATTTTGGAAAACTTTGTTCAAATGCCCAAGACATTTCTACATTGATCTCAACATCCATCAGTAAGCAATTCAAGAAAATTATCAACATGTGGTTTTCACAATCATAGGTTTTAAACTGTCGCTTTGTTTTTGTGTGTGGGAGGGGGAAGCAATAAATATGTTGGACAACCTCTAGTAAAGTTTATTCATTTCACACCCAATGTATACAACTTTTATATATGTACACAACAGCTAATTGCATATGATATATTAATGTAAATAAAACAATACACTGTACAATGCAGAAATCTAAGACAAATATTACCACGCAAGGTTCAGCAGTGATACTTTGCCTATGAACACGTCAGGCAATATATTCAATTATTTAAATTCAATACCGGTAAATAATATAAAGTAGATCTGGAAGGAGAAAAATAATACAGATCAATTTCAATTCATTTCAATCACATTTTCAATGGAGTTGAATACAACCTCGGACGAGAACAATGTATAGCTAGGGTTTATATCAACAATTATAACAAGATATTTAGCACATGAGTGGACTATATCATTAACAGTATAAAAGAATTGTCTACAAAATAGCATGTTTCATATACATGATTACAAATACCCGATCAAGAACAAGTAAGTCTGCATGCCAACATCAGCAACTGTGGAAGACACTACATTCCAATTAACAGATCAATCAGTCATAATCAACAGATCAATTAATCCAAGTTTCTGTACAAAACCACTAACTTGTAATAATGTCCAACAGCAGCAAACATGCTGTAATGGTAAGCAATAAGTATTACAATGAACAAACAACACGCAGTACACTGTACATTTGCATAACGATTCATGATATGATCACAATGACACACAAACTTGTAGCAAATAATTTCATTACCATTATGAAAAATACACTAAAGATGTTTAAAACATACATGATCAGAAAATAGGTATGTAAAAGGTGACACAGATATTTCTTTTGCTTTTGTATTTCAACAGTACTGTCTGTATATATAGCATTATTTGCTACTTAAAAATTGTTGTTCAAATTGGGTAAAATTTTAAAAATCATTCAACAATCAAATGAATTCATACACATAATGCATATAAAAATATACATTTATAACACACATATAATATCAAGACGCACAATACTCTTGTATGAAAACAGTCTCTTACTTTCTTTTTATCAAAATCCGGATGGGTGCCAATTCTTTGCTCTATCTAAGAACCTTTACAGTTCAGATCATTAAACTTGAATAAATAATATTTTAGCAGAATGACAAAATACAGATAAAGCTATCTAAGCACTGATCATATATAAGAAATATACCAACATAAAAGATGGTTATGCAGTAAAAGACCAATGAAAATTTAGTTCTCTTCAATCTTTCTTCCCTTGACCAATCATAACTTTCGTTACAAAATTGACAATTGCAGATGCTGGCTGACCAGGATCAAGTTCTGCAAACAGATGGCAGGTATTGTCATTTCCACCACTTTGCTTCTTTGCCACAAAACCAAAAATTCTGAAGAAAAACAAATAAACACTTTTAGTTTACTGAATTCCTACAGCAAAATTGTATTTAGAAACATGATCATGAACTTACAATTCCCATACCATGAGCATAAAGCTCAAGTGAGCTATATTGACAACATTTTGTACCACATCTGTCCACTCATAAACTATTAACACTTTCAACTTCTCCTCAAGAACCACAGGGCAAATGTCAGCCAAGCTTGCCTAAAAGCATGCTTCGGTAAAGAGGATTTAACTACGTTTAAATGGAGAGTCACACCCTTTGTGAAGTGGAGATAATTTAAGAATAAGTAAAATTTTGTGGCATTGTTTAATTAAAACTCTTCTCAAGAACCACTGGGCCAAATTAAATAATTGAGATTATTTGGATACTATGGCGGTTATATGCGATGTTACATATACATAACAAAAAATTGCAGGTCCAGGGGGACGTCAGAGTACCGACTTTTAAGTATGATGGCAAACCGGTGGCCCCGTGTGAACACGGGTGCCGACTAGACCGAAACATCACAGGACCGAGAAGGGGTCCGCCCAATCTGTTTACCCTGTTCCAACCAGACCGCCCCCCAGTGAGCCTGAGCGGACATACTGAGAATTATTGTATGGTGAAGTGGACTTTATTGGTCAGGTGGTCTGCCAACGGAGTGTTCAATTAATCTTTGCATACTGTGGAATCATCATTGTTCATAGGGGACCAATGTTCGTAGATTTCATGGGTCACTCTTACCAACGAATTTACATTCCCACGAACATGTTTTATTTTCCTTTTAACACCACAAGGCAACACAATGTGTATTTTTCTATTACTTGGTTACAACAACTTACTGTTTTCCCTCTGGGTCCATCCCACAGTATGTGACAGAAGATACAGGGTAATGTCTTCGAAAGAACAGTCTGGAAAAAAAAGAAACATTTTGGTAGTGGGGACAAATAATTTCTTTCACTTAATTTATTCTACAAACCATGTGTTAGTGTCAACCATTGTGGTTTAAAGATATTGAATTTCTAAAATTTCTGGAAAAATAGTGTGGTTCGTGTCATTTTGTGGAAAGTTGCTCTTATTTCTTCTTTGTGACCAACATTGTACTTCACTGATCTTTTGATGTTGCGGTCTAACACAATCAAGAAAGCAATAAAACATGGCTATTCAATGACAAATGGTAAAAAAAAATGGTAAAAATAAAAAAATCTACGTTTTATGCAAGGTGAAAACTTTGTATTAAAACTGCATATGAAATCAAAACATTTATCCTCCCCAATATTTATCTTTCTCAAACTATAAAATTTTTTTAGCCCCACAGAACGAAACGATTTTGCAGAGTGTACTTTCTGTTGAAAGTTTCAAAATTTCTCTCTTGTATTTCAACACAATTGATACAGGTAGGCTTAGTCATGTAGTGGGTATTTAATATGGTATTGTTTTCACATCAAGAATCATGCTTGGAATTCAATAACAAAAGCTGTCTAATATACTACAACAGGAGCTTACTTCCTCTGGTTATCTGTGAGAGTGATACCCTGGTTAGACACTTTGAAGTGAACGACAGTCTGCTTTGGTTTGTGGTTACCATCAAATGTCTGCTTTATCGCTTTGGCAACAGCTTGAGGCCCAGTAAGGGACTCGGTGTCCACTGAGTTCAGGTACAGAACATTGCAAGCTACAAAGTCATTTTCAGCATAAAATAAAAGTTTGACATGTTATTGGAATACAATATACCTTTCCATTTTAAATACATGAATTTTGTTGGGTGAATAATTACTTATCAAAATTGTATATTTTCCTAAAATTCATATTATTTTTGTGCCATCAAAGTAAACAATTAACAAGTAAATCTATGTATTTGTATTGAGTTTTCTCTACTGTTACGTGCATGTCTATGCTGTTACAATGCAAATTTCCCTATTTGCACAACAGAAAATAACACTTCTTCTTTTTTTATTGAGTACAGTCGAACCTCTTTATCTCAAAACCTTGATGGGACCCAAAAAAGAAACAAGAGGCCCACAGGGGGCCACATCGCTCACCTGAACACTGCTTCACTAGAAGAGCAGTAGTAGCAACTTTAATCTCTATTTGCCCCACCCACCCTCAGAGGGGATGGCATATCTAAACAACACTTATGTCTCCTCCATAATCAGAAGCTTTCAGGTAAAATATCCACTCGGCCGGTTCAATAAGAAGATTTTAATAAAGAATTTCCCTATATATTTGCATGTTAAATATTGATCCCTTATTGTGGCCCCCACAATTACCCCACGCGCCGGCGTCATGATTGAACAATAATTGAATCCCCACTATATCAGAAAGCTTTTCTGCCCAGCTGGCCTCAGTGCTTGAGGAGATAGATTTTTAAAGATTTTCCCTATAAATTATATTAAAATTTAATCCCCTATTGCCGCCTCATCGTACCCCGGGGGTCATGATTGAACAACTTGAATCTCTACTATATCAGAAGAAGCTTTCATATAAATTTCAGCTTTTCTGGCCAGTGGTTCTAGAGAAGATTATTTTTAAAGATTTTCCTATATAATCATATGTAAAACTTGATCCCCTATTGTGGCCTATCTGTACCCCCGGGTCTGACTTGAACAAACTTGAATCTCACTATATCAGGAAGCTTTCATAATAAATTTCAGCTTTGGCCAGTGGTTCTTGAGAAGGAAGATGTTTAAAGATTTTCCTCTATATAATACATGATTAAACCTTGATCCCCTATTGGGCCGGCCATCGTACCCCGGGGGTCATGATTTGAACAAACTTGAGTCTCCAATAATCAGGAAGCTTCACATAAATTTCAGCTTTTCTGGACCAGTGGTTCTTGAGAAGAAGATTTTTAAAGATTTCCTATATAATCATATGTAAAACTTTGATCCCCTTTTGGCCCCATCGTATCCCGGGGTCATGATTGAACAAACTTGAATCTCCACTATATCAGGAAGCTTTCATATAAATTTCAGCTTTCTGGCCCAGTGGTCTTGAGAAGAAGATTTTTAAAATGTTTCCTATATAATCTAGTAAAACTTTGATCCCCTATTGTGGCCCATCGTACCCCGGGGGTCATGATTTGAACAAAATTGAATTTCCACTATATCAGGAAGCTTCATATAAATTCAGCTTTTCTGGCCCAGTGTTCTTTAGAAGAAGATTTTTAAATGTTTCCTATATAATCATATGTAAAACTTGTCCCCTATTGTGGCCCCATCGTACCCCGGGGGTCATATTTGAACAAAATTGAATTTCCACATATATCAGGAAGCTATTCAATAAATTTCAGCTTTCTGGGCCCAGTGTTCTTGAGAAGAAGATTTTAAAGATTTTTCCTTAATAATCATATGTAAAAACTGATCCCCTATTGGGCCCCATCGTACTCCCGGGGGTCATGATTTGATCAACTTGAATCTCCACTATATCAGGAAGCTTTCATATAAATTCAGCTTTTCTGGTCCAGTGGTTCTTGAGAAGAAGATTTTTAAAGATTTTCCTATATAATCATATGTAAAACTTGATCCCCTATTGGGGCCCATCGACCCCGGGGGTCATGATTTGAACAAACTTGACTCCAATATATCAGGAAGCTTTCATATTAAATTTCAGCTTTTCTGGCCCAGGTGTTCTTGAGAAGAAGATTTTTAAAGATTTTCCTATATAATCATATGTAAAATTTTGATCCGCTATTGTGGCCCATCGTACCCCAGGGTCATGATTTGAACAAACTGAATCTCACCTATATCCCAGAAGCTTCATATAAATTTCAGCTTTTCTGGCCAGTTTCTTGAGAAAGATTTTTAAATGACACCACCCTATTTTTGCATTTTCGTAATTATCTCCTTTGATGGGGCCTGGTCCTTCATGAACAAACTGTAATCCCTTCACCCAGGAGATTTGTACCAAGTTTGGTTGAATTTCGTCCAGTGGTTCTGAGAAGAAGTCGAAAATGTGAAAAGTTTACGGACAGACGGACAGGACAGACGACGGACAACAGGCGATCAGAAAGCTCACTTGAACCTTCGGTTCAGGGTGACTAAAAAAGTCTGAGATATCCGTGAATTTGAGATATCAAGGGTAAAAATACTAAGAAAATAGGTGGTTGGGACCTCAAATCAATTTGACATAACCATGATTCGAGGAATCACTGTGTTATGTGAAATTTGTAATTGAGTATTTCTTGCAGTCATACTTCTTAATAATATTCTTGCAATTATTGTGATGAAATATCTATACTGCACCAAATTAAATAAAATTTAATGGAGGAAAAAAAAAAAGAATTCTGAATTTTATGTCAATTTTGACTATAACATACTTTAATTTCATTTTTACCAACTAATTTGCATTAAATTACTTAAAATACTTGAATAAATTAGCAATTTCAAGGAAGAAAATATTGATTTTCATAGCAAAAAAATTGATGCAAAATGTTGATAACAGTATAGACATATATTTTACAGTGCTTGGTAATTAACTGCAGTCATTAATTAACTTGTTCATAATTAAGATTGCATACTTTAAGGAAAGAACCATCAAGGTATTGATCAAATGTTTTAACCAAAAAATAAAATTTTCTGCGACATTAGTTTTTTGTTTTTCTTCCCCTCAGATCTCTACATTTTTTGGTCTGAGGACAGAATGACCAAATATTTGAGAGCGATGGTTTTGCTATGGGGCAGATAGACTGGCACCCATTGCAAGTACCCTGGTAGATAAAAGAAAGATGTAAAAGACTAGTGATGAGGACCGGTTAGCCACATACCTGCCCCCTGGGCAAGAAGTGCTGCAGCAGAACTGGGTATTTCTGGTGATGTTGGGCCATCTACATGATCATGAATGGCATCTGAAATTTAAGATTATAGATATTATACTAGTAAAATGAGCTACAAATACATTGAATTACATCTACAAAATGTATTTGTGAAACACTGATGCCCCTAGACAGCATATTGTGGCAAATGTTAAAGGTAAAAAATTTTGCTACCATTAGAAGGGGCTAGTCACATGAAATATGAAAGCATTCAAAAGTTATGGCCGATGTTAAAGTTTTTGAAAAGTAGTTTAAAGTCCAAGCTGAAGGTCAAGAGGTAAAAAATATTGCTACCAGTTGAAAGAGTTAGTCATAAGGAATACACATGTGAAATATGGAAGCCCTATCACTTAACATTAAAAAATTATGACCAATATTTTTCCTGTAGACAAACAGACAGATGGGCCAAAAACTATTTGCCCCTGATTACTGTGAAATCATCATTGTTCGTGGGGGACCAATGTTCGTGGATTTCGTGGGTCACTCTTACCCACGAATTTACATCCCCACAAACATGTTTTATTGCTCTTTTAATCTTTATAAATTTTATGCCGTTCGCATTATATATCAATTACCCACGAAATTACGTCCCCATGAACCAGCAAAATTTTGGTTACTCACAAACATTGCCCCCCACAAATCAAAATGATTCCACAGTATTTGATTCTGGGGGCATAATAAAAATGGTTCTGTATCATGAAAAATGCTGCTCTTTAACTTTCTAGTACACATCATCTCTTTATAAAGTAGAGCACTACATACCTGGTTCTGGTAAAGCTAGTTTACATGGCAAGGCCAAGGGGGTCAATGAATGTTGATACACTAAAGAAGCCAGGCTTCCTGTTAAAAGAAAAGACACTACATGTATCCACTGGACAGTTTTCTATAGTCTTCCTTTACAAGGAGTGCTGTAAGTTTTAGGTTATGTAAATAATAGCTTAATAATACTAAATTTGTGAGTAAAAAGAGATTACCGAAAACAGGTTCATTGTTGCATCCTCTGAGTCTCACTCCCTTAGGGGTCGGTTCAATTAAGAAATGCCTGACGAGATCTACTGACGGGTCCCCAGACGACTTTGTCTGCACATTAGCTGGGACAGTGGCTACCTTCAGAGCCAAACCAAATGCTCCTGGGAAGGAATTGCTGTCTCTTACCACAAAGGTGCCAGGTGCTTTATCTTTCAGTAATTGAATAGCTGTAAAATAAAATAAATCCGAAGAATATCGCAATTTTCTCAGACATAAATAACACAAAAATATCAGGATGTCAAATACTTGGCACATGTTATATAACTTAGAATTTTTTTGACAAATAAGTATTTACGTATTATCTGATTAAACTTCTGGAACAAAATGAATTTAGTGCACAAATTTACGACATTTTCTGTAGCAAACATCACTCAAAGACCTACCTTCTTCTCTGGAAATGTTGGGTTTGTACCAGAATTTAGATGTGTCCTTGACAAACTTTGGTGTAGCATGTGTGGCATCTACAGAGTCTGACAAAAGTAAATCAAATGTACAGCATGAATCCATCTTAGATTAATTATTTTATTAAAAGCTAACTTTCATTTGCATCAAATGGTAAACATTGGTAAACAATGGTAGACATTTTGAGTAAGTAATATTACTAGGTAATGCAAGATGTACCCTTTGTGAATGTACAAAATAATCCAATTCATCACAACAATTGCCAAAAATAAATGGTTGAGAATTCTATCTCCCACCCAAATAAAAATTAGATTACAGTGTCCATAACCACAATTATAGTATCATGGTGGTGAATATGGAGAACATAATATTCATTCATGAAGTATGAAAGAGTCGGACTGATACATTGTCAGTCCATAAGAAATTTCTTTAATTTACAATAAGACTCAAGTTGAATACGTTGAACCCAACATACCGGCTACAGATGACAAGCTTCCTCGTCGTGAGAGCCCGAAGTACACGCTGGGTGAGCTCTGTCCAGTGACTGTGTTAGGACTGAGGGCGGCTGATTGGGACACGTTGTTACTGGCCACGTGGAGCTGCTGTCTCAAGGTGTTCAGGGTCTCCGGAGAGTGGGGACTGAATGAAGAAATAGAAACTCTCACACAAATAGGTACGGGGAATGGAAGTGGATTATCCCAGTGTTATTTTGTAGTGCTTATGGACAACTTATCAATTACAGGCTTTGCTATTATTTTAAAAATAAAGCAATCCTCTTATTTCGGAACTGTATGGAACTTCCTTTTAAAATGGTGTTCCACAAACACAGTGGTAATGTATTTCATCACATATTTCCCCCTTTATCCAGTTGCCTCTTATCTCAGTGTTAATATCACTTGTGTGATATTTTTTTCATATCACATTAGAATCTATTCCTACGCCGCATGACGAAATCAGGACGACAGAATTCCCAATCAATATCGATGGAGTGAAACTTGATTTGATTAATTTCTCAACATTTGAAAAACAATCAATTATATGATTGTTAACTGTAATTAGTTAAGATCGAAAAGGCCTGTCATTTTCAAATACTGCACTGCAGTCAAAATGTAAACACCCCCCCCCCCCCCCCCCCCCCATTACCCCCCGTTCCGTCTTGAAACTGACGACGTTACTCTGTAGAAATCTCTCCGAGTGTTAGAAAATTCTGATAGACCACATTACAACACAAACAAAATATCCATTGTTCACACAATTATTCCTTTGATTTAATGGATTATCAGCACTGATACAAACTCCATCATGCACGCACGAAACTCACGCTGCCGAAGGTAGGCGCTCCACATCTTAGCATCTATGCTCTGAGACAAAAAGATTCCATCACGAATACAGATGTAAGGAAACCCAAACACCAATTCACAATAATAGCTCCACGATCCTCCATGACACAGGAACAAAATGTACAGATACTCCATGTCACCTTGCGATAACAAATGGAGAGCAGAGAAAAAAAAAACATTGCGTCATCTTATACTGTAAACACAAGATATTTAGCGCACTATTTATTTTAGGCCTTTAGCGAAGACGTATGATTCACTAAATTAAGTTGTGCACTAAAAGGTTTCATTGACATTACATTATTGACCAGATGGTTACCTGTTGCGCTAAAATAAGATTGCGCCAAAAGCTTTCATGCTGATTGCGCTAAAATATGTTTGCGCCAAATATTCTGTTTTACAGTACGTGATCACGGATGACTAATATTTTTACACAATTCTATGTAATATGTTCCTAAAATGTATTTTCTCTCATTTACGATAATCTCTTATGATTAAACATTCGATTCAATACTCTTTATTTTTTTTAAATTGCCCAACAAACTATTTGTGAGTGCATAATGTTAACGTTGCGCCTAGCTAATTCGGCCTCAGGTAAACAAAAGAGAGAATTTGAAATCCTTATTCATTAGGCTTAGTCTGGATAAAATATGTGATAAAAAGAATCTCCATGGTTTGTGGTTTGATATGATGTTTACCAACTCATTGTGTGTTTTCTATCCCTCGCCAAGGCTCGGGGATAGAAAACACACAACTCGTGGACTAATCATCATATCAAACCACCAAACCATGGGAGATCTATATGTACCATAATCCTTAATACTTATGAGAAAAAACATATAGAGTTGAACTTCGTATCTCTCAAACATTCATATTCTTAATACCATGGTTATGTCGAAGTGATTCGAGCGTAAGTCCCAGCCACCTGCTTTTCACAGTATTTTACCCTTGATATCTCGAATCCCACAGATATCTTGAAGTTTTTTCCCAGTCCAATCGAGTTCGAGAATAACAAGGTTCGACTGCATTACTATCAGAGGTATATCCAGCTTTCCTAACATCAACTCCCTTACCTCGCAGGACTGCGTGACCCAATACCAGCTGAGAGCATTGGAGGACTAGATGTGTCTATATGCAGAGGACTCCTGGCGTGCCCATGTTGTTGTTGATCCTCTGTTAGGCTACTGCTGTTGATGTTGTTGATGCTGTTTGGTAGCTCTGCTTGCTGATGGTGACTGGTTTGGTAATTCGTGGTATTGAAACTTGTTGGTTTCTGTCTCTCTACTGTTGGATTCTGATTGTGTGTTCTCGTTGCATCATATGGGACTGTTATCTACACAATACATGGAAATTATACCTCATTGTTGCCATCATTGCTTCTGTATGTTATTTGGGTTTTTTGGTTTTTTGTTTCAACCATCTCTCT
>CAJDSM010026530.1:0-12329 GCA_903981925.1 Ostrea lurida | reverse complement strand
ATAATTATTCCTTTGATTTAATGGATTATCAACTGATCAACTCCATCATGCACGCACCGAACTCACGCTGCCGAGGTAGGCGCTCCACATCTAGCATCTATGCTCTGAGACATAAAGATTCCATCACGAATACAGATGTAAGAAACCCAAACACAATTCACAATAATAGCTCCACGATCCTCCATGACACAGGAAACAAATGTACAGATACTCCATTCCACTTGCGATAACAAATGGAGCAGCAGAGAAAAAAAAAAACATTGCGTCATCTTATACTGTAAAACAGAGATATTTAGGCGCACTATTTATTTTAGGCCTTTAGCGAAGACGTATGATTCACTAAATTAAGTTGTGCACTAAAAGGTTTCATTGACATTACATTATTGACCAGAGGTACCGTTGCGCTAAAATAAGATTGCGCCAAAAGCTTTCTGCTGATTGCGCTAAAATATGTTTGCCGCCAAATATTCTGTTTTACAGTACGTGATCACGGATGACTAATATTTTTACACAATTCTATGTAATATGTCCTAAAATGTATTTTTCTCTTTACGATAATCTCTTATGATTTAAACATTGCGATTCAATACTCTTTATTTTTTTTAAATTGCCCAACAAACTATTTGTGAGTGCATAATGTTACGTTGCGCCTAGGCTTAATTCGGCCTCAGGTAAACAAAAGAGAGAATTTGAAATCCTTATTCATTAGGCTTAGTCTGGATAAAATATGTGATAAAAAGAATCTCCATGGTTTGTGGTTTGATATGATGTTTACCAACTCATTGTGTGTTTTCTATCCCCTCGCCAAGGCTCGGGGAATAGAAAACACACAACTCGTGCGACTAATCATCATATCAAAGCACAAACAGGGAGATCTATATGTACCATAACTCCCTTAATACTTATGGAGAAAGAAACATATAGAGTTGAACTTCGGTATCTCGAACATTCATATCTTAAATACCATGGTTATGTCGAAGTGATTCGGAAGTCCCAGCCACCTGTTTTCTAAGTATTTTTACCCTTGATATCTCGAATCCACAAATATCTTGAGGTTTTTTCCCAGTCCAATCGAGTTCGAGATAACAAGGTTCGACTGCATTACTATCAGAGGTATATCCCAGCTGTTCCTAAACATCAACTCCCTTACCTCGCAGGACTGCGTGACCCAATACCAGCTGAGAGCATTGGAGGACTAGATGTGTCTATATGCAGAGGACTCCTGGTGCCCATGTGTTGTTGATCCTCTGTTAGGTACTGCTGTTGATGTTGTTGATGGCTTGTTTGGTAGCTCTGTTGCTGATGGTGACTGGTTTGGTAATTCTGTTGGTATTGAAAGTGTTGTTGGTTTTGTCTCTCTACTGTTGGATTCTGTGATTGTTGTTCTCGTTGCATCATCTGGTGACTGTTATCTACACAATAACATGGAAATTATACCTCATTGTTGCCATCGTTGCTTCTGTATGTTATTTTGGGGTTTTTTTGGGGGTTTTTTCAGACCTAATCTTTTTTACCCAGGGGCATGTTTGACTACCTTCCATAAATGTTTTGAAGACATTATATGTGTACTGTATCCAAACTTATAATTACCAGTACATCCTTAAGTGTAAACTGAATATGTTCACTCTATCATATAACACCCCCCCCCCCCCCCCCCCACCCATCACTAGATAATTCCAAATGCCCTTGTGAACCCATTCTAGTTATGCTGAGAAAACTGGCCCTTGCCTGTATACATTCCTGGAGTGACTGGAAAGCTTGGTGTTGTAGCTGTTGGAAAGCTTGGGGTTGTAGATCGGTTGAGAGTTCCCACATTTGTAGGTGAGCCTTCAGGCTCCAAGGGCTGCATACCAGGTCCTATGGGCCTCAAACTGAAGCGGTCTTCCTCCACAGTCCGGGAAGTCTTGGGTGTGCTGGCATAGGACTGCCCCTGAAACAGTGAAGATTCTTGCATTCTTGATGAGCAACATACATGTACATTTTACTTTTTAAATTTTGACTATCACTTCTTGGTAAGATAGATCAAATCGTTAAGAGATCTGTTTACAATTATTCATATAAAGCTTATTAATATTCAGAATGTTTTACTAACATTCACGGAACGTTTCCTTTTACCTTTGATGTGAAAGTCTCTTATCCCCACACAATCCAGGTAAAATTTATGCATGCACATTGGTGAAACGCTTTGATAATGTTTATGTTTCAGTCTAAGGCCCAGAGGGTTTTGCAGCTTAAAACATGTACTATTAATTATACTTTGTTTGCCAACCTTTGACTTTATGATGCATAATGTAATTAATGTAATATGGCCAGTGGTCAATACAAAAGGATCATTCAAAGATACATGTATATTATTATTGATCCAATTTAATCAACTACCATGACCTTTTAAAGTAGGAACATAAATAAACATATCTAGGGAGTGGAACATTAAACCTTTAAAAATAGCTTGCTTGAATAAATTCATTCACCATATAACCTTTAATGGTGTGGGCGTATGTATTGAAATGAGAGGTCTCTATATGCTGAATGGAGATGAGGAAATCACACAGACCTTAATAAGGTAGATGATGTATCTAATGCAAAATATGCCACATATAAACACATAAAGGCTCTACATGAGCATTCACCAAATCAATCCTGAGATAACAAGGCTCCATTATCACAGTGTATATTGAGTGCAAGCTCACACTCTTGTACTTGGTGCATGTTTTGATAATAGATTCAAGGTTTATAGGCTTTTGGAAAAGGATACGCAGAGTGGGAATTCTTTCTAAGAAAATTAATATGGCTTTGCAAATTCATGGGCAAGTCATTAAAACCATTCCTGATTTTTATCTCTCTGTTTTTGGACAGTTTTATGTTATTCTTTGTGGAGAAAAAGATTTATAATAGAGTTGGGTATCCAAAATGGCTCTGAGCCACGAGTGACTTACAACCACTGTGTTGGACATCTGTTGCTCCTGTTGCTGTTGTTGCTGCTGTTGCTGGTAGTTGGTTTCATACTTCCGCGTCTCCATCCGCCTTGTGACGACATGCTCCTGGGTATATCCACCGGTCGTCTGCTGTGGTGGTTGATTTAGAACTGTGTTGTTGACAGCACTTAAAGACTGCTGCAGATTATCCAGTTTGTTAGATTCCAGCAGATCTCGGTCTGTTTTGTAGGATTTTTCTACAGTTCCTACAATGCCAGGCAATAAATCATTTTTTACATTTTCAACACAACTTGGTATAATGACACAGAAAAATCTTTAACAAATCATTAAAAATATCTTTTTTCTGCAAGTGGGTTTTCCAGTTAATTGTAAGATATTAGTCTTCATAAACAGTTAAAACTTTTGTATATGCAATCAATTAGTAAACTTCACAATTAGTGCCATACATCTTTATTGTTTTGTTTTTATAATAGAAATGTTAAGAGATATAGCTTGAAATTTCCAGATATTTATTATATTACCATTAATCTACAGAATCTACAAAAACAATTGCTGAAACACATCAATCTTCAAAGTGGGTTGCACTAGGAAATCTTCATATTACCAGTTTGTGTTGAGCGTGAGCAGTTGCAGAAGTATCAGGACTTGGCATGGTTTGACATTAAGCATGCAACAGTTCTTTCATTAAGACATTCCAGCTGGATGCATCATCCATACTTTTATACATCATGCAATAAATAACACATTCTTTTAATCTTAAACTCCTGTCTGCTGTGTTCCTCTGGTCTGTGGTGGCCAAACACAGATGCTGCTGCCCTTAGCAGATACAGCAGACTGTTGCTTCATCAATTGGCAGTAATTAAGGGCAGGGTAATCTGTGATAATGTTTAACAATGATGATCAGGAATTCACAGTTTTACAGGGGAGAAAATATTACCTCAAGTTGGAAGAGTCTCAGGAGGCACAACTCTTACCCAGGGCAAAAATTACACTGTGTGCGTGTGTGTAATTTGTCATTAGCTTTGCTGTACTATTTAGCAAATGGGAACACCTTGTACATTTCTCTCACTATCTGCCAATATATATACTACTATGAGTTCAGAATACTGGAATCCTCTCAAAGGACATCACTCCTCTCCAAAGTTGCTAGACACATCACCATATATCACCATATATCATCAATTGCTACACCAAAGGTTCTTTATCATTTACAGAATTCTTTAATCATTCCATATATATAACTCTAGAAATTAAAATGCGAGTGTAGATTCTGATAAAGCCTGTTATATTGTCTGTATTTAATTCCAGATTATGCTTTATCGCTCTATCCATATATACCTTCCTTTGACCTTGACCTACGTCTTTTGATGTCAAAAGATGTGCATGTTTGTGTGTGTGTGTGTGTATCTGTCAACTATATATAACAACAATACACATAATATTCTTGATTATACAGTTACAGTACACAAAATAATAAGGAAGGACGGAATACAGAAGCAAAAAGGTCAAGAAAATGGGTACATTCAGAGGTCATGCAATGAAGTCTATGTACACGCACAATGGAGGACATGCAGAGGGCATCAGAATGGAGACAGTGGACAGCTCCGAATGTCTAAAACAGTAGAGATCCCTAGAATGAGACAGATCCTACTTCGGCTAAGATTATGGCAATTTTGAGACCAAACTGACCAGCAAAATGAGAGCCACCTAACTTACACAGAATCAACCATCAATTATAGCAATGTTGTTTGGTCAAGAGTACTTTTTTTTTAATGCTTGTGGTATGTATTTTATGCACTCTCTCATAAGAATTTTGTTTTTCTCTTAATTTTTTTTTTTTTTTTTGTTTGATTCGTTAATTTGTACTCCTAAATACAAGTGATATCATACATATCCATATTCAGCTGTTCGTTACCAGCATCTTACTGCTCTAGTTACACTTATAAAATATTACTAGAAAATGCCTATTTTTTATTTGAAAATTATACATTAGTTTTAAGGAAAACTTGAACTTGAAATTTTCTAGTAGTTAAAGGGTTAAGCTACATGTATATGGCTAGATGTAGGTGTTATAATGTGTGTTTTGTTATATCCAGGGTATTTGAACATGGTACTGATTGCATTTGTGAACTCACCATGTGTATTAGTGTAAAAATCAAGATTTCGACGTGTTTCTGTGTAACTTTAGTTTTGACATAGATTTACACCTGTTTGACTTCCATTTAATTTTATAAAGAAAACCTGTACAGTTTCAGGTAACTACATGTACTGTCTGTCAATATACTCTCTATTTTGAACGAATGTCTTCCCACTCTTTCTTAAATTAACAATTTTTTGTTTTATGTAAAAAGGCAGTCTAAGTAATTTTACAGGCGTTTTTTTCACTTACTGACCATTCACGTGTGAATTTTAAAAATTTATGAACTGACAGTTTCCAAAGGGGTTAATTATATATACACAGAACTGTTCTAATTATTGACCGGAGCAGCTCTAGAAAAGAACTGCTATAGAGGTGTTCTAATCTATGACCGCTCGACGTTAACTTTGAACAGCTCTATGCCTGATTATGACCGCTTCAGGTCTGCTTTAAGTTAACGTAGAACAGCTCTGTGACTGCTTATGGCCGCTTTATGTCTGCTCGAAGTTAACTTACAGCAGTTCTCATGACTTCTTTATGACCGCTTTGCGTCTGCTCTAAGTTAACGTATAACTTAGAGCAGTTCTCATGACTGGTTGGGCGAGAGGTTAGAAGTGGTCGCATCAGTAAGAGGAAGGTTGGCTGATATGTCAACCTTTCTAGGCTGCTCATGGGACTTCGTCTCACGTGTAGTAAGGTCCGAACATCCTAGTGTTGGTTTTTTAAATCTTTCTCAGTGAATTTTCGATTACATGTATTTGTAAATCTCAGATACACCAAAATTAATGTAAAACTCCAAAGTGTTTACCACTATGATAAACTATTCGTTTGTGAAGAAAATAAATTGTTGAAATTTTACTTTCTATTTTTACCATTTCACAAAGCATTTTTCACCCTTCGTGGGCCTATTTCTTTCAAGCAACATTGCCTGTTGCAAACGCAGATTACTATATAACTCTGTCCACAATAACATTATGCAAGTATTCATAAAATATACTGGTTTATGTAAAAAACAACCGCGTCAAATCTAAGACGTAAAAATAGGTAGTGATTGCTCTTTCGCCAAGAGCTCGGCATTTAGAAGTGAGAATCACGGGTCTTTCGGATATGACCTTAAAAACGGAGGTCCCGTGTCGCAGTAGGTGTGGCACGCAAAAGAACCCTCACTGCTAAAAGCCATGAGTGCTAGGCATAGGTCTATTAAATTTTCAGCCCTTCACCGGCAATGGTGACGTCTCAATATGAGTGAAATATTCTCGACGGGACAAAAAACAACAAATAATCAATCAATCAATCATCTTAAGCTAGCTCAGTGGCTAGCGTTCGCTTCGCAAACGAGAAGTTGTGAGTTCGAGTCCCGCTCGTGTCATGGCCGCGTCAAATTGAAGGTACGGTAGTGATTGCTCCTTCGCCAAACGCTCGGCATCTAGAAACGAGAATCATGGGTCGTTTGGGTATGTCAATAAAAACGGAGGTCCCGTGTCATGGCAGGCGTTGGCACGCTAAAGAACCCTCACTGCTACGGCCCTAAGCGATAAGCAGTGTAAATTTGTGGTACTTCACCTACAACTAGTGACGTCTCAGTATGAGTAAAAAATTCTCGACGGGACGTAAAACAAACAGATAATCAATAATCATCTTTAGTTCATTATTCTAATTACACGTTCTTACCAAAACAATTTCATCGCCTATTCTTTCTCTGTGAACAGTCTGCTCCTTGACTTTGGATTTTGGATCAACAGGTGTGTTGGTCATTTTGATCATCCCATCTTCATATGTAGCAGTTGCCTTGAATGTAAAGTGTATGTTCCTACTAGGAGTAAAGCATTATGTTTTATTCAAAAACACCCATATTTCAAGTATCGTGTACTATCTCTAAATGCAAAAATGTAAAAAAAAAAAAAAAAAAAAAAAAAATGTTTTTACCCCCTTGTTGTCGTCACCCAAAAACATAAACTTATCTATACTAAAGACTTCAAAATACTTTTCACTGGGTCTGCCCAATACAAAACGAACATATGTCCAACATTCTCACTCAAATAAGTCTTACGCTTTGGCGGTAAACAGCAATTCGTTGTTTAAACTTGTTATGTAGACTAAGTGCTTTGATACACAACAGGCTTGGTGTTTTGGGTTTGGTGTTTTTTTTCCTTTCATTTCCTGTGATTTGCTCTCCTTGATTTTATATACAATTTAATTGCCCATAAAACTGCTGAGACTCCTTGTGCCATTTGATGTTAATCGAATTAGTGGTTCAGATAATGAATAATGTCCTAAATAGGGATGACAATTAAGTTACCTTCATTACCGTCCCTTGCATTTCTTTGAGGAACTCCTCATTCAGATGAAAGCAGTCCTCTTGGGTGAAAAAGCCAGTCTTCATTATAATTTTAATTTTATTGTCATTTTCTATTGTTATTGTCATTTCCGGTTTGGCCAGGGATGCCATCTTCCGAAGGGGTAAACCAACACCTTCAAAAGTACACATAGTTATATCATATGACATGTGAGGAATTGCAGTAAACGACGCTAGAGTGCATGGAAGAATAAAACACAGAGTATTGACATTTAACTTATACAGGAAATGATATAGTTATATGTGCAGTTTCCTATACGCTCTGTACTTTTCTCAACCATTAAATCAATACCGACACTGCAATGACAAGATTATACTGTACCAGTAAATAAAGGGACTGAACTCTTGTAAGAATTGTTATTTTAATTTCCGTTTCTCTTACTTTTGACGGCAGAGTTCTTACCCACTTCTTGTAGAAATTCCTGAAAATTTTCGCTTCTGTCCAATTTCCAGACACCTTCAAACTTTTCTTTTATTTCCGCCAACTCCATTTTCATTAATTGTTCTGTAGTATTTCGTTATCCACGCGTTAATGGGTGTACTTTATCGTGTACTTATCGTTATACATTTAGACCCTATAAACATAGATAAATAAATGCATACATCATTATATGTAATCTGTTATATAGGGTCACCAAATAACATTTGTGGGTACACATACAACATGTACAAACTTCAATGCACAATGATTTTTAAAATGTAATTATCGTAAGTTGTCAAAATTGTCATTTATATACTGTACATATTGAGTGTAGTGATGCACATGTAACTATACTTAAATATACCAAATTGGAATTGAGAAATCAGTGCCCATTATTCTTACACTTCTCATTATTATTGCAAAGATCAAAGGAATTCCGCGGTCATCGTTATTCGTGATACACTCTCATACGAAATAATTTATGAGAAAATTGAGACACATTTCACTTGTTATTCGTGTTTAACTGCTAATTTAATTTTATAATCATACAAATTACATGTAATATATGCCGCAAAATTAAATTTTAGATGAAATGAGAATATTTGTCGTTCAATATAAATCGATCGTCTGTATTCCAAGATCAATGCACATGTAAACAAACATGGCGATGCACAGATAATTTACCTCTCTTCCACATACATTTCTATTGAAACAGTTGCTATAATACATGTAATACAGCAAATGATAGTAATGTCCTGTATTTACACAGTGTGATCTATCTTTGTACAAAGTTTCACTAAAATCACTCCAAAGGTGAGGAGAAGTATTTTGTATAGCACAAGTTACATATGTAACCATAACGAACATAATTGTCTTATAGAATGAAATACAACCACAATACAGAGAGATCATTGTGTTAGATCTTCAATGATTTTCCCTCTGTAAATTTGTTAAATCTATCATGTTTCAGATTATCCACTCATCTGATCCGTTCTGTTTTTTGTTTGTGTTGCCTAGTCTGCTATAAGTGTGCTTCTTCCAAAAGGTTTTCTAAGTGATGCAGGTGTGCTTGAAGGACTAAGCTTAGTTTGAACTAAACTCTTCTTCAACCTTGACTTTGGCGTCGGCGTTTGTTTCACCAAAGCCCCCCCCCCCTTTTTTTTTTTTGGCGTTGATGCAATTTGAAAGTACTTAATAACACCGGGCATTGCTTTGAGAGTCTCCAAAAGTGTGCCACGCTCTTTGGTCAACAATATCACTTTAGTCCGAATGTCCTCGCCTCGTTCAATTTCCGAACGCGGTTCAACTTATTGACGCACTGATTGCATACATAACCATTGATTGAGGTAATTCCAAATATTTTCAAAGTACCCCCATAGTGCTCCTGACTCTCTTTCGTGGTGAGAGATCGATATGATCTGTCTGTAATCACTTTCGAACAAAATGCGCACGTCTTCCCACCTTTGGTGGACGCCGCCATCATAAACCACTAAACGTACGTTCTAATGGGAAGAGTTCCTAATTTACTATCAGAATATCTAATTGGACACATTTGCATCAGATGTTTTGGTATTTTAGTACTATTGACTACGGGTGATAAGTAGAACGAGCTCACCCATGGGTATCCGGCGATGATGTGTTTATTGTTTGTGCTGAAAACCACCATGTTTATACAAATGATGGTGTGTCTAAAACATATAACTCATACAAACTTTCCAAATTCAGAGTACAAAAAATTTATTTGTGTGGAAAAGAATTCTTCCTCTTTTAGGTATTATCATTGCCAAGAAAAATACTGGAAGTAAATGTCATTGTGAAGAGTGATATTTCAGTAAACTTACCTGTGCTACTTTTGTACCTGATTTGTGACCAAATAACTTTTATTTTCACCAGTTTCTAGTCAGGGACAGTGTGTAACGCATATTATGACTTATGTTTAGAAAAGTGAATTATTATTTCTTCCAAAACAAAAATAATTATTTTCCCGTCGATTATGTTTACACATATGTTATGCCCACCTGTTTTCCTGCTATGCGTCATGTCACATCAACCAGTATTGTATTTGTTTTCAAATTTTATAGTTTGTTGAACAAATCATTTGCGAAATAAAAGTTTACAAATTCAAACTAGAAATACTGTGAGTTCACCAAAGGATACCTCCGCCACCCAACATATCTTTAACTTACTTGAGTCACTGAAGCTTGAACAAAGAAGATATGGCCGGGCACAATGCATGTTAAAAACTATAAGTTGACCTTGAGATCAAGCGTTATACAGAGATCATAATGTAAGTGACACATCTTTTCATGGTGATAACTCACTGCCAAATATAATCCATGTTAGAGAACTTTATACCTTTGACCTTGAGGTCAAAAGTCAAAGGTCATATTGGTCAAAGGTCCATATTATGGGTCAATCGAACTGATGAATCTCCTATATAATATACATCCATATGCTCAGATATGGTATGCATATCGTCAAAGAACAAAGAAGTTATGGCCTAGGACACGAATCAAAACACGCAGACGAACAGACAAACAGAGTACATGGCACATCGTCTCATGGTGATGCATTCATGTGCCAAATACAGGATGCATATGGCAAAGAACAAAGAAGTTATGGCCCGGACACAAATTCATGTAAAAAAACTAAATAATTTTGAACATTGAGGTCAAAGGTCAAGGTCATACAGAGGTCATCAATATACCCGACACATCGTCTGAATAGTGATACACTATGTGCCAAGTATGGTATTGCCTACCTCAAGAACAAAGAGTTAGGACACAAATTCATATTAAAAAAACTGATAATTTTGACCTTGAGGTCAAAGGTCAAGGTCATACAGAGGTCATTCAATATCACGACACATCGGTCTCAATAGATGATTACACCTATGTGCCAAGTATGATATGCCTACCTAAAAGAACAAGAAGTTATGGCCCGGACACGAATCTGCACAGACAGACGGACAGACACCACAGACAGACAAAACTGAGACATACACATTCGTCTCATCGTGATGCCATACATGTGTCAAATACAGGATGTCTATGGCAAAGAACAAAGAAGTTATGGCCCCGGACACGAATTCATGTATAAAAACTGATAATTTTGACCTTGAGGTGAAAAGTAAAGGTCATACAGAGGTCATTCATATACGCGACACATCGTCTCATAGTGATACACCCATGTGCCAAATATGGTATGCCTCCTCAAGAAACAAAGAAGTTATGGCCCGGACACGAATCTGCACAGACAGACGGACAGACAGACGGACAGAGTGATTCCTATATACCCCCCAAACTTGTTTGCGGGGGGTATAATTATACCTCTGTAAATTGCTTTTCACACGTGATTTTCCTGGACATTAATTAGTCCCCTACCGGTTTGTAACCGGAGGGGACATAGCGTTCTTCTTTTGTGTCTGTCTGTCTTTCTGTCTGTCTGTCCCATTCCGTCCCGTTTGGTTTCCAGACTTTTTTCTTACTGCTTGCAGATATTCATTTGATATTTGCCACATATTGCTTTGCCATACCAAGTTACAGATCAAGTTCGAGTTTGGTTTCGATCCATTCATTTTGCACTGAGTTTATGGCCCTTGGATTTAGAAAATTTCAAAAAATATCAGTTTTTCCGCCACTTTTTTCTCACTGTTTGCAGATATTCATTAATAATTGGCACATTGCTTTTGCCATACCAAGTTACAGTTCAAGTTCCGAGTTTGGTTTTCATCCATTCATTTTTCACTGAGTTATGGCCCTTGGCTTAGAAAATTTTCATAAAATATCAGTTTCCGCACTTTTTTTTACTGGTTTGCAGATATGCAGATATTGGTACATTCCTTTTTGTAATACCAAGTTATAGATCAAGAACAATCTGGATTTGATCTATTCATTTTTCAGTAAGTTATAGCCCTTGTCCTACCTGGCTCACCAATATCCCCTAATAAAGTATATGATATACCACAAATAAGAAATAAATATTGGTTGCGGGTTCCAATTTGATGATAACGAAACAGAATAGAAAACGAATCGTCCTAAGCGAAAGATCCAACAAGGTTACAATTAACCTGAGAAGAACATTGTCATGCCATTGAAGTTATTGTAAAATTTGAATTTCAACGTAATCCTATGTTAAGGATTGTGTTCGCAGGGCTTATTCTTAGATTCACCATAACTTGTAGAAAATAATTTGATTCTCCTGTCAAGACAATATGCACATCTACAAAGAACTGAAAGCATTGTACCAAATTTTCAATCTACCAAATAAGCTGTTATTAGGAGAAGAACGTTTCACCAATTTATAGTACACCCCCACCCCTTGAATACACCATAACTTGAAGGAAAGAATTGGATCAATCCTTGCGTTGACAAAAAGGCACAAACTATAATACCCAAGGAAGATTTGTACAAAATCACCTATCTGATCGATCATGGAGGAAGTCTTCACCAACGCTTATTTAAGCCACCATAACTTGAA
>CAJDSM010026527.1:10545-20971 GCA_903981925.1 Ostrea lurida | reverse complement strand
AGCACGATAAAGCTGATAAAAAGTACATCAAGGAGTGCATGGGAATCCGAATTCTCTAATGACGAACGCAGTTTCGGATTGGGTCACTGATCTCCCCTTTTTTCAGTTTATCTTTGAATTTCCTCAACTTTTTGTACATGAAAACTGAATTTTCACCTCAAAAATCTGGCATATGTCGAAATATTGCAAATCACATTGTTAAAACGAAACTGCACAACAAAGTCTACTATAATTTAAAAATATGCTGTTTTTAACCGTAAACTATTTCATGCTTAAGATTTTCCATTTTTCAACGATTTTCCCACAAATTTCAATTTATCCTCAAAAAATCCCCTTTCCACGGGTTGATTTCGGTAAACATTTTTTTATTGGAAGAACAATATATTCATCATCTTAAATCAGGAAACAAAGCTTGTGTTGCAATTTTCTTGAGGTTGGGCCCAATTTTCTCATAACTGACTGGACTTTTATATGACAAGCACACAAGAGACCTCGATACACTTGGCTGACGAATGACTAAAACTCAACCTCTTGGAAGGTTCTTGACAGTTAATACTTTTTTCCTTTCTTTCTGTGTATTATAACATGGTACATCAAAACACTAATTGTACAAGAATTTTGTTGTATGAAACACTGATGCCCCGAATTCCACATGCCAGTTGAAAAAGGGCTTGCCCAAAAGATTATGCAGTGTGAAATATGAAGAATCTATCACTTGCCATTCAAAAGTTATCTATGGCAAATGTAAAGTTTTTGGAAAGTAGGTCAAAATTTCAAGGCAAAGGTCCAGCAGAAGTCAAAAACTTTTGGACCTACCTAAGTAAAACGGGCTCATAATGAACACGATATGGTTGAAAATTATCGAAGTCCCTACAAGCTCAGCCAACGTTCCATAAGTTTATGGCTAATGTCGTAAAGTTACTTCTTATTCTAATGTAGCTTCTACACTCAAGGCTAACGGTCAGACGGTCACAATCATTTTGGATACCCAGTAGAAAGGACTTCTCATAAGGATACACACCATTAAATAGCATACAGTCCCAATCACCTTACCATGTTCAAAAGTTCATGGCAACTCACTGTAATGTTTAAAAGTCTTGAAAAGTAGCATCTCAATGATTCATCAAGTCGAAGTACAAAAACTTTTAGGTACCAATCAAGAAATCGGCTTTGACATAAGGAACGACACATCGGAAATTTATGAAATCCCATCACGTGCCATTATGACAATGCTTAAAGTTCTTGCTGAACAAACGGACAAACAGACAACGGACAGACCAAAAAAACTGATTGATGCACCGCGTGAGAGTCGAAGATTCGACAAGGGACCACTAAAGAAACTATTGAAGTTCACTCTGGTCTCAACAAGGTGGAAATTCAGGTAACATGTCATAGGCTTCCTAGCATCCAAATTAGGACCCCAGAATTGAAAAATCATGGGCCCATCATCCGTAATTTAAGTTCTGATATCCTGACACAGATTGTACACAATATTTGCTTATTTCTCTTTCAGTTTTATTCTGTACTCATCAATTCTCTGTTTCAATTTTCGCACTTCAAGCACTCTAACTCAATACCCCTCTTCCTCCAATAAACACTATCGATCGATCTTCACTCTCGATCTCGTCGTGTTTCCAAAATACTCCATTGAGCAATATTAATTCTTTAACTCTACAATAATATATACTTTTATTGGTGTTCCTTCTTGTAAGCCACTGAAAGCTGTTTCGTCATCCAGGCTAAGAATAGTACTCAGATTATCATAACACTTCTCGTAAGAGGAGACTAGCAAATGGCAGAGGACGACCCATGCTAAAAAGTCCTATGACGGGCCCTCCGATTAAGCTCACACGCAGTTATTGTTCTGGTGGTACGATGAAAAATCTCTCGCCTACGTCCACAATTGTGCTCACTAGGTACAATTTAAGACTAGATGCGGTGTGTCGAGCAATAAGGACCTTTTCACTCTCCATATGAGTGAAAAATTATCTTATATCTGGACATAAAACAAAATGTTAACAATCACCCATACAATCTTTGTAGCCACTAGAGGCATGCGAACTAGGTTTCGCCCGGCCATTTTGTTGATATGATTAGTGAGTGTTAAAATCGACTAATAGACAAATGGGATTCAAAGTCAATTTTAGCACAATACGAACTTATACTCTTTCGTACAATAAAACCAATTATCCGCTCTCAGATTCGGTAGATTTGGTCCTAACAACGGCCAACAAAGCAAAAAATGGATTTCTACTGCTATTAACAATGACGAGCTTAGTAAGCAGGCAACTCATTCGATACCGCCGGAGGGAGATGAATTTAAATCCTCAGACCTCTACCAGTAATCTGCTGAAGGGTTCTCGCATTGATGATCAGGAATATCGTGAAATGATTTTTAGATCTTTAGATTTTGTTATAATGCTCTCCTCACTCCTTGATAAATGTGTTTGTTGATATAATTTCATGTGAAGGAGAGATATATATTATTACTCTGGTTTATTTCAGCCCATATTATCGGCGCTTTCATAAGTTATCTCCCAAATAAACAAGAGGCTCCTGTGACATTGCGATTCGTGTAACGAGGTCAGCGAGCTTGGTGTTGAGTTAACAATTTACACACCATTCTAGGGGTGAGTGTGCGATTATTTTGGCATTCTTAAATTTCTCAATACCAGATGTAGGCCCACATGTAATACGTGTCATCAATAGTCTTGTTTGTTAGTTCACTTTATTTGAGGCATAGTAGGATCCTACTTGATAGATGATTTCATTTCAATCACCCCGAACACATATGCGATAGGTGTGTGATTGAGAGATATGTTTTTTAAATGTGGAAGAAAGGACAACAGTTTACATGGCTACGTTTACCGTGTTAATAATCCATGGTGTGTGGTAATCTTTCATCCCGTGAGGAAACCGATAGACCAAGTAATATTTCCCAATGAATGAAGTAAAACTCTGGTCCCTCCTTTCGCCCTCTCGTTTCTGTCCACAGTGATGGCGTAATTGCACTATGTGTGGTGAGGAAACTAGAATGCACCATCTGTTGCGATTATCTTTTGATTGTGGTAGTAAAAATGTGGATTAACTAGGTTGATATGCGCCATTGACGAATCTCTCAGAAAATTGTACCTAAATCAGTCCGCCCGAGGAATAATATATCATATCATTGCCTTAGAACCGTGTGTTATTGAGTAATCCCCACAGCGGCCACTAAATAACCCACCCAATTTTTCATCATCATTCATAATGATATTCCCCCTAAATTATTACGACAGTGGCAAGCCATAACATTCTACCGTGTCTCCTATAAACAGTTCGGATGTTTCGCTCCGGTATATATGTGAAAGTCTTATCGACATCCGATGATATGTAAAGGAACCCCCAATTGTTACAATCGGTTTGCAGCAGTTGAAGCGGCAGGCTATAATTAACAGATATGATACTCTTGCTAGGAACCCCCTCGGCCAACTAGAAGGCCATTTTTGGAGTTTAAAGAAAAATGCTTTTACTATATCCTACCTTACATGGTTAATAATCAGGCTTATTGTGGAAAAATGGACTCGTAACACTATAGTGGTCAAAATGTGGACAACTCTTCATTACTTTGCGAGACGCGTTGTTATTTCGGTGAATGACATAATTACAAGAACAATTAGGAAATTACGGAAGCAACTTGAAATTAACAAATTGGAGAATCGGTTTGCAAAAATTTAAATAAATCGAAATTTAAACAAATAATAATCCACTTCTAAATTTGTACAAGCAGGATATTGCATCTCGAATGTTGAGTTCAATTGTACCCATTCTCCCTGTTGAAGGTCCCTAACTGAAATGTAATAGGTAGGATACCATATATACAGGAAGCATCAATATAAATGGCAGTATGACGTGCTCTATTCTGGTTAGTATATTGCTAAGAGCTAAACACATAAAAGTTTTGGGTATGAGGTATAAATCTATTGTGCTCTGATAGTCACGTGGGAATTCTCAAAAAGATATATTAGGACAAATCAATATAACTTTGTGTTTATATCTCTCTTGGTTTAAATATCTACACATCCTCCTCTCTCACTTCATTTGCCTCCCTCCTCTCAGTGTAAAATCTCAATGTGAGCGATCCGGAGTGTCCAAGTGTTTCTAACATGTGAGTTATTATTATTATATTATTTAAACTGGTCATGTAACCAGAAGGATCATTCACTTGTGTACATGTGTTTTTCCTTTAACATCATGCAAAACAATAATACTTGATTTTCCACGAAGTGAAGAATCATAGGCCCGAATTGAAAAAGAAAGAAAATGATGAGAGTACATAGAAAACGAATGATTAGAGATGATCCAGAAGTGTAGGGTGACCCGCGAACGACGCACGACCAGCTCCCTCCACTAGCCTGGACTAAGGATACCCCCTCACCTCCCTGTCTTCGTTGGATCATACAATTACCTAGGCCCACAATGCCAAATGTTCACCCTAAAAAGAATTATGTTGACAAAAGTGCAGTTCATTCCTATACATCTAATGCTTCTATTTCGGTGGGTACCAACCCTTTAATCAACTTCAGGTTTATAGTTAATAATTGATGTGTGTCGTTTGTATGGTTGTGGAGCTAATTATCTTTCCTCTATAGTTGACTCCAGATATGTTTCCTTCGTTGTTATAATGACGAACGACCACGTGAGATACAGGGAAAAAGACGTGCTTAGTCTTGAGCATCTACGATCATAGTGGTGTGAGCACTGTTGGTCGGGCTAGGAGTGTGTGCCCCCAATGCATCCATTCCGGCACACATTAGGCGACCGCCCCCACCGAGTCTTTATGAGGTTACCAGATTTATTATCAATGTTATGCCCCCCTTTGTCCCAAGATGGCTGTCATACCCAAAGTTTAAAGAATTTGGACTTGGTTGGTATAAAAGATGTCCGAATTGGTGTATTGTTTATAGAGATACGTCTGTACAGAATTTGGAGTAACTCCCAATATGGTCGCAGGCATATAACTGTTAAAGATTCTTGGCGCCCCATTTTCCCATCCGTGAGAACGAAGTATATCCAGTAATTCATAACCAGACTTAGTAATTAACCCCAGATAGAGAGCATACACAAATAATGGATTGAACTAAGATATTGTTTGATTGATAAATATAGACCTTCCTGCCTCTATAACCTAATCATACGCCCACTAGCATTATACTAAGCTCACATACATCCAATAAATAAGATATTACGATGTCTCGCCGGGTAAAGAAAGGGATGGATAAGGAGTCGGTGACAGATCCCAGTGGGTGTGATCACCCTTCGCCTCCCACTATGCCACCTCTCTCAAAAAAAGCAAGGGGGCCGGCCCAGGCGAGTAGCAAGAGAGACCCCTTTGGTAATAACATTCCCCACCTCTATTTAGTCTCATAGTGAACACACCCTTTTTTCCAAAGAGCTGTCAGTAACCAAAGGAAAAGGAATAAACTGGGTGTTATCCTATACATATAGTCACATAAAAAGAGTTGATAGAAGAAACCGTCCCTCCCACCCAGCACCCACCCTCCTCCCGCGCCCCAAAAAATTACAGTTTCCCTTCCGACCAGTTTTGAAGTTCAAGTAAAAAATAGTCTCGTTGCGCCGACCCCCCACCCCGGTTTTTTTATCCTACTCCTCTATTAGATTTACCCCACTGTGCCAGCTGATTATTAAAAAAAAGTTGGTGGCCCTCCTCACGCCCACGATCAGGCATCCCGATTATGTCCCTTAAAAAGGGTTTGCCCTCTTACTCCAGTAATTGGCCCCCCCCCCCGGCAGGTGTCAACAAATAAGAAACAGTCTGCTGTAATACGAAAATAGCTGTGAGTATGTACGACTGACAACGAGCTCTATGAAGTTTAGTGCTTCTTCTTCTCCGTGACCCACTCTCTCCTTGAGCACACCTCTAGATCGGGTTCGTGGGTCAGAGTTGGCTCAAATAGAGACAATGTAATGTGCCCGGGTCCAAAGACTGTCCTGCTCTCTCATGCTGTCATCTCTCTCCATAATTCTCTCTCTGCATCATACTCTACTCTCGTCTCTCCCTCTCTTCATCTCTCGTGCTGGTGATTGTTAATTGTTATGTGCCAAAAGTTGAGAAAAAAGTAAAATATATCATAAATTTATTGAAATTAAACGGAATCGAATAACGAGTAAACTCATAACTTAAAGAAAGAACCAATATTGTAGCCCACGATTGAGCATCCAAACTAGTGTGTTACACTTGAAATACCCAATACTGAAGGGTGAAGAACCTAATTTGAAATAAATGTTAAAAATAAAAAGTGCCGGATACACCAATCCCAATACCTACCCCCAACACTATACTGTGTGAGTGAATTAAGACAACATCCAAGAAAAAGATCACTATATTATTTTACAAAACAAAGTAAATTAAAGAGATAACAGATCATTCCTCATATAATATATTGGTTGGAGTACATATAAGTCTTCAATATATCGCGGGTTAATATGATACTAATATTCAAGTATGAACTATCTGTAAAACTCCCCTTAGGAAATACTTTCATATATATTATGTGTTAGTGTTAGAAGTTGTCAGGCGAATTCACTCAAATTATATGTAATTAATTTATCAGTTTTACTGGCACCCCGCTGTGACTTACGCGGCGTTATCAAATTCCTAATTATTCGTAACCTATGTGGCGCACCGCCCATTCACCGAAGATAGTGAGCAACAGGACAAGACCGTTAACAACCCGTGTCTCCGCAGAATATTACACATGGGTTGTCGATTTCCAAGACAGTTCCTCATTTAAAGCATATTATTTACGCTTGCCGTACTAGCTTGCGGGACCCTCGATAACTTTATGGGCCGTATATCATTCTTGTAAGTTTACTTCACCGTAGTACGCTATGTGACTCGACGCAAGAAGCACAGTTGTAGTTGTCACTCGAGTGGATGCGAAACAGAGTTGAACTGGTTGGAAAAGATTGCAATTTGTGAAATCAGCATTAATGGTCGCAAATCCCCAAATTGAGAAGGTAGCTTAATTCCCATTTCCTAGGTTTGTAAACAGTTTACTGTAGTATGCGGATAGAGTATGTGAGCCATGTATAGCTGATGATATTGGCTTTATAAGACAGTGTGTGGTGGTTTTTTTAGGGTTTCTCGAGATAAGTTACTTCATATGATTGAATGCGTAACCTAACCCCCAATTACTGGACTGATTTAGTTTCGAACATATTGCCTCTATTGCGATTCATTCGCGCATTTTCGAGCATATAGACCTGAACCATAAAATATCGCCGCAATAATTCTACAATCCTATTCACTTGATCATCTCACAATCCACCAAGATAGATAGTATCTGAATCACAAATAGAAACTGAAGTTAGATTAGGGGCTAGAAAAGAGAGTTCCCCCTAATATTACATAACCCTCCGTTTCACCATAAATTACTTGATTAATCTCGATTGATCATTCAGATGTGCTATATATAAAATCTAGACGTACAGTGGATGGAAATAGGCACCCCTTGAAACCATTTAACCTCGGCTAACCCTCGTCAACAATGTTTTCTCGGTGACAATTTTCATTGTAAGCCTCTCTCTTGCAGTCATTATTATATATTGTGTGATCATGATCTTCCAGTAATCCTAGATAAGCCTAGAGGATAATGGGAAGTTAATTATGGGAATATGTACAGATCGTTTAAATATCTGGATTCCATGTAAAAACTGTAAAAATATATGAAACAAAATATCTAAAAGGAAACACTCAAAAAGATGTCCATCATCATTCATAATAACTTGTTAATCTTAATCAACGATCAAATGAAAAAAATGTTTTCTTTTACCGCAATTCATCCGCTGAATTAAGAACGCTTTGGGCCGTATTATTGCGTTGAGTGATGACACTATGAATCTGCTTTGAATTAAAATTGCGAAATGCATTAAAACCCTTTTTTTTTCCCTCAGTGTGGTCCGTAACGTTTTAAATCCATCTAAATTTCCTTTTAATATGGGAATACTTAATGAATATCAATCATTTGCACTCGTTCAAGCGGTCTATAAAGTATCTCCACATGCACCAAGGAAAAACAACGATATAAATATATTACCTTGGAAATGTTTTATGTTTGTCGGACGCAAATGCTTTAAAGTTTGGTCTGAAAGAGCGTATACGAAAGAAGTGCTGCTAACTAGTATAAAGGTATTGGTATTTTTGTTTTCTTTAATTCAAGACACTGGTAATGTAATAATAAAATGCACAGAGACCTATGGTAATCTACCTCTGAATGGGACCGTGTTTTTGTCGCTTGTATTTCTGTTATAATACTAGAAAATGGCAAGAATGTAGTAATATTTAATAAGACTGATTTAAAAATGAAATAATTGCTGTTCAAAACAAGTAAAATTGTACGATAATCTCGCACAGCTTCATAAATATTACGATTGCAATGATTTAAAACAGTTGTATACATCTAACAAATTCAATTGTCGCATTCAGAATGCGTCGTCACTCAAACGCCAATACGAACTATATCGGCCCAAGCGTTCTAATTCAGAGGTGATTTGCAGTAATGTTACCTTCAATGATTGGTTTTTGTGATGAAATCATTAAGATATCTGTGCATTGGTCTCCCATCTGGAAAATCTGCCTGTTTGGGTCACACCCACCTCGACTTCTACCAGACCCGTGCCTTGACCTCTCACTTTCTTGCTGACCTCGAAGTCATACTGGTTTCACTGTTATTCTCCGAAATGCATTGGTTTTAAATGACGCAGCGATTGTGTTGTTCAAACAAAATTGTGTGCTCCCATTAAGTACTGTTCCCCTGAAAAAAGCAAAACTATGATGTTTCAAATAAAGCCAAGGAAAATCACATTCAGTTTTTTACAATGTTTAATTAATTAAAAAATGTCAGGCACCCGGTGTTGATGTGACAAGAAATAGGTGGAAGTAAAGAAAAAAGTTACCAGTTTTTACGCAACAGACAGCCAATCGTGGTGTACACAATGGCATACCTCCTGAGGACTCAGTAGTCCCATACTAGGGCCTAGCTACGACTGCAGTGGCCCTGGGGCGGCTGGCTGTGCATAACCATGTATGAGGAGGTGTAAGCAGGTGCTCAAGGGGCAGATAAGGGCAGGTAGCGAGATACAAAGGCCTAATACATGGTAAACGAATCAATCATAACAAACACTGATGAGGAAGCCCGTAGCGGAAACAGTGATCAGCCACCAGGTTAGGTTGATTGGAGGGAGTTCTTGTTATTGTATTTCTGGTGTTGTTGATTGGAGGGAATTTTGTTTACTGCTATTCTGGTGTGTTGATTGAGAGGAGAGTTTTGTTATCGTATTCTGGTGTGTTGATTGGAGGAATTTTGTTACTGTGTAATCTGGATGTGTTGATTGGAGGGAGTTTTGTTACCTATTCTTGGTGTGTTGATTGGGAGGGAGTTTTGTTACCGTATTCTGGTGTGTTGATCTCGAGGGAGTTTTGTTACCGATATTCTGGTTGTTGATCTTGCTGTTTGTTGACAAAAATCATAAACTACCCTCACTGTGACAAAAAATAATTCAGGAAATGACTTCATGAAGGATCTAAAATAAGCAAAGAAAGAATGATGTTTATCCTTTTCATTTTCATTTACATTATTACACCTATATATTTATTATTGATATCCTAGTCTTATATCTTGAAAAACTATAACGATAAAAATAACGATAAGTTCTAAAACCTATATTCTGTTGCGGAAATAAAAAACCGTTTAAAGGCGCGCGCGGTTATAAAACCAGGAAAATTCACAGAATATAACCAGAACGTGCCTAGATGTCCAATATTTCGAAAATCTTTGCATTGTAATTATATAGATTTTAAAAATGTAGTATATTAATATATATTTCGTTTTGAAAGAATGAGAAATTCGGATTTGAAATGTCTCGGAATACCAACCATTTTGTTTACAAATATATTGCCTCCAAAGGCTATTGTGATGAACAGAGAAAATTCAGATTATTGTTAGAACTCTTTTTGTGTTAATGAAATCGCAAATGTTCATTATCAATCAGAATCATTCTTAGGGGTATATAAAGAGCGCAGTCACTGCAGCTCTCATTTGTTGGTAGAAGTCAAGCTGTTAAACATCGAAGGTAAGGACAGGGATTAGGACGGCTGAACAAGCTTTTCCTTTCCCTAATCTCACCGATGATGAAAGGACAATCTTTTTAATAAAGATATATACTTAGATAAGTGACCAGTTAATCTGAATCAGAAGTTTTTTCATTCCAATTATATTTATGGAGCTAAAATAATTTCATTGCCCCGTTCCAAAGTGTAATTTAAGTATTTTATATTTTTTCTCGTAACCGGTTCTTCCCAGAAGTTTATCGGCTTATCCCCACGGAATCAACATAAATCATTGAGGCAGTACCTCCAGTTTTA
>CAJDSM010026526.1:0-10006 GCA_903981925.1 Ostrea lurida | reverse complement strand
ATGGCCGGGGCATATTAGTTGTTACCCTGTTCCGTTTCGATTCTGTCATTCCGTCCTTCGGTCATCATTTGGTTTCCGTTCATTCTCTTGCACGTCTTCAAACACATTCACCTCAAATTGATATATGGATTACATCACACGGAATATGCAGGTCAAGTCGAGTGGTCATGGTCCAATGATTTTTGACAGCAAGTTAGCCCTACTTGAACTTAAAAAAAAATCAGAATATTTGGTTCTGTTCATTATCTTGCAACAGTTGCACACATTCAACTCAAAATTGGTATATGGATTATGTCACAGGAATATGCAAGTCAAGTTTGAAGTTGGTCATAGTCTGATGATTTTTGACAGAGTTAGCTCTCTCTGAAGTTACAAAAAAATCAGAATTTTTTCCCGTTTCCATTCAATTACTCTCTGCAATGGTTGCACACACTCAACTCAAGTTTATAACATTAATACGCACAGGAATATGCAGATCAAGTTCGAAGTTGGTCAGTGGTCCGATGATTTTTGACAGAGTTAGCCTTCTTGAACTTAGAAAAAAATCAGAAATTTCCGTTTCCGTTCATTAATCTCTGCAACGGTTGCACACTTCAACTCAAATTTGATATATGGATACGCCACAATTCATGCATTTGAAAAACTTTCAATTGTCACCTTACGAATTTCCTTCATTAGACTTCACTGTAGGCGGGGGCTTCGTGTCGGCACATACACATCAGTTTCCTCTCCTGTCACGTTATTACTAAAAAATCATGTTCATTTATGACGATTTATAAGGGGCAGGAGTCATGAACCCCCCCCTTTTTTTTAAATTCAGAATCTAGATAGATACACTTATTTTTCTTTTCTACATTAATTATGTTTAGTACAATATGCATTAAAAAATCATGCCAAAATGTTAATAAGTGTGCTAAGTCCCAGGAAGATCTAAATTTGATAAAAAAAAAGTGATGTGGTGTTGGGGGGGGGGGGGGGGGTTCAAGATCCTGCCCAAGTGGTTCTGGATATTTGCCTTATATTTTCAGTCTAGCTTTCATGCACATAGTACGATAATATTTTTCTTCATTTGCTCATGGTGTGTTTATTGAACTTAGCCTAACGATTACACTATATATTGAAATACATTGTGCCCAAATTTGGAAATAATACTTATTTGTATAGTTATGAATAAATAAACAAATAAACGTTTAATTACTTTTAAAAAACATATTATATACCATTTTTTGCTATACAGTATATTCATGTATTATGTAGTGTTCTGAGGTATTCTGTGGTAAAATGAGTCCCGTTGGGATCTGCCCAAACTAAGAATGAACAATGAATTGAATGGAATGAGAGGCGGCTGAGAGTATCAGGACGCAAACAGAACTTATAAAAGTTTCCGTTTGTCGTTTTTTCAAAATTGTCAGATTTGGTACTGGTCAGACGAGTTCGATTCGCCAGGTTGCCAGCACGGTGAGTTGAGAATTCAGGGAAACTAAACACTGCGCACGTCATTACTCTTGATCCCTACTTCTGACAGCGCCACCCTGAAATCAGGTGGGGATAACGGCGATGGTATCGTGATTAAAGATATCGCCATTGATTTATTCAAATATGTTAGTTGGTCTTCATTTTACATGTATTCAAAACACAGTTATAAGAAATTTAAAAAAAAAATTGTTATTAAAGGTACATGTATAAAAAGTTTTGAATAGGAAATATTTATATATGTAACCTGATTTTCTAGATCAGAAGTTGAAGATGTTCATCAGTGGATGAGGTAGTGTTCCAGAACCTCCCTCCAGACTCTCCGGAAAAGCTCCCCGTCTCCAGCTAGATTGATGTAAAGTCTCCAGACTCCGCGGAAGCTCGGTCTCCAGGTCAGCTGATTGGTAAGGTCTCGCGGAATGCTCGGTCCCTTCCAGGTCAGAATTTGATGGTAAGTCCTCCAGACTCTCGGGAAGCTCGGTCTCCCAGTAGACGATGGTAAGTCCCTCCAGACTTCCGGGGAAGCATCGGTCTCCAGTTAGACTGATGGTAACTCCCTTAGACTGCCGGGAAGCTTGTGTCTCCAGTAGACTGATGGTATCCTCCAAGACTCCGGGAAAAGCTCGGGTCTCCAGTAGAGCTGATGGTAAGTCCCTCCAGACTCCGGGAAGCCCCGTCTTAGTGTGATTGATGGTTAAGTTTCTGAGAAAAGGGATTCCCAAGAATATGATGAATGGTGACTTTTAGAAAGTTTTTGAGGAAAGGGTTCCAAGAATACCATTATAGCAGGGTTTTTCCACTGGTCTGAAATTTTGCCGATTTGCTGTGGTAACAAAAAAATGTTTGCTAATATTTTAGTGGAATGAATATTTGGGGGACTAAAAGGATTTGCAAAATATAAATCGGTACCCACGTGCCATGTTGGTGCTACACACAAACAAGGGTAAGGCAGTACTTTTGTTTTCCCAAATGAGCCGATTCATTGATCAGTTGATTTTATGTGTTTGCACTACAGAGATTCATTTGTTGCTCCTCAAAGCTTGTGCTTCTACTCAATTAATAGTTCTGGTCCGAGTTTACAATAAAAAAAAACTTCTAACGGCATTTAATTATTTTGTCCAGCATAGTTTTTTTAACACTATTTTCGAGTAGCTGAATCCGAAAATATGCTGGCCTTCATGAAAAGGTTTAAGTAGGCCAAAATGGCGATTTCAAAATGGCGGACACCAAATTTTTCCAAATTTGTGTAATTCATAGTTCAACGGGGAATGATACTTTGTGCTTAAATAACCAAATATACATAATCTGATATATTTATATAGTTGCAACTTGATAATAAACCACTTTGATTTAAATTAAATCACCCGTTTTTCCCCAAAATTCCGAATTCATCTGTTTTACTATTATTTCTACATTCATCTTTGTTTAGAGTTTTGCATTTGCAGCAGGTCCAACATCCGCAGACTGGCCGTTTGCATCCACATCTTTCTGTTTTACAACCTTTTGTGGCAGTTGCAAAGCACCAAATCTTAGGCAACTCTGGATTGATCTAAAATCAATAAGTATGGCACAACACAACCCCATCCAACTTCCAATCCCATGTCAGTTGGACATGTAATAAGGGCTTACAAGAGTGGCCTGTCTCCATATCAAGAGCTTGGTCAGTGTGCTCGCTTTAACATGCATGCATAAGGCAATCACTAGTGGAGGCATATTCTCAGGGCTTTTTTTGATTTCCAAACAATACATTCCTTACGTATCAGTAAGTTCTCCGTTCTTGTTATACAACTTAAGAAACAAAGCTTTTCCACACCTTTGATTGCGATCAGTTAATTCTCCCTCACCTAGCCCTCGAGTAGCCTTATAATATCCCGATCTCCAGGAAGATTTTTTTGATATACCATAGAAAAATAAAAAGTGTTTCCACACCTTGGTCAGTGCATGAATGCTACTCAAATGTTGCGTAACTCTTGGAAAAGAGAAGTTTTTCTCAAACAACAACTATGACAGGAATGTTTTTTGGGCTTTAAAAAGGTTCCTGCAATCATCCACAAATGTCTTATCTATTCTGAAAGAATGATATAAGTAGCAATAAGACATCAGTATCAGATGCTAAAAATGACAATAGGAGGTGCAAGCGGAATACTTTTAGAACAGTGTATGGCAATGAAGCACTAATTCTAGTGTTCTGCATCTTCATTGCGTGGCTCTAGCGTAGACATTCTAACATATTCATCATTGCAATTTCACACCAGTTTCATCTACAACCCCCCCCGGTCCAGTAACAACGATTTCCCCAATAGGCGCTTGGAGAATAATTCTTAATATAGCTGGCGAGCAAGATCTTTACTTGTTTTCATTCAAAGACAAGAAAGGATAGCGAAGTTAGTGGAAAGGACGTCTCGATTTTTCAACAAATCCTTCTGACTTGTTGGGTGCCCCTTTGCTCTGCCTCGATAACTGATGTATCCAGTGATTAATTTGATCGCGGTCCCGCATGTACGCGATACAACAGAACTTCTTCCTAGAGAAATTTGCTACCCTTTTTCTTAAAAACATGTTGGAACAAAACTTCCAGCCAAGCCTTCGCGATATACGTTCAAATCATCCCAAATTCACTTCCATGTCGTAATATAAGGTTTCATCAAGTTAGCTGTATTCTCTCCAAACCATAAGTACAGTAAGGCGCTTTTGCCAATCTTGCCCACTCCCTTAATGTGAGCCTGGAAGCATTTCAAAAAGTTCTGTGCCCACCATAAAAAGAAGATTTAAAACACATGGAAAACACTTTCTGAGAACACAGTCATGCTCAGTCCTCACTCACGTTTTAAACCTTTATGTCCCACTTCTAAAGTCTGCAGAATGCTGAATCTTAATTTTCAAATGCAACATGTTACAAGTTTCGTTGAAAAAGAGTTATGTGGGTATAATATTGGCCATGGGTGAGAAATTATCATCTTTGAGTATTCTTGTCCCTCAATGTAATATTTCTCCAAAGATGATGATGTCAGACCAAGTATGTGGCACTAGAAAGCCGTTTGCGTTCAAAAGATTGTTCTATCCATAGGAACGGATACAACTGAAAGATACTTTTTCACCCTAATGTAGGTTATCTTTGAAGTCGATCTTCGCTAATGTACACAACTGAGGGAATTTCAGAACCTAATCTCTTCGTCCAGTCCACGATCTTCATTCAAATATCGAAAGCTGCAAAATTTGTGCTTATTCCCTGCGTATTCAAGCTCACAACAAGGAAAAAATCATGGCTAGATCCTACTCTTGGGCTCTTTTCTCTTTTTTCTGCGTTTATCTATATTCCATACTTTAAATCATCATACATTTTAAATGGTATACCCTCTGCCAGCGATCAATCGCTTACATTCCCTAATTTTAACTTCGCAATGCCTCGTCATATTTGAGCATTCTGTAAAGACCATTCACTTTTACAGAAAAGGTTGAATGTCTGAATACTTTTCTCGATTCTCGTTTTTTGACAAAACATCACATAACTCCCAAGTCACAGGAGAAAATGCTTTCTAGGGAAGAGTCGTTGAAGAGAGAGATTGAGGACGTAGAAGTAGACTGGTAGTTTCTGTGAGTCTGTTATATCGACCTTGAATATCTTCAAGACACTAGCTTTTGTCCTAGGCTTTTATAGATTTTGGATGTTATAAATTTCACTGTGACATTCCTGTGACAGAGTAAGTACTCTTTCAGCTGAACTCAGTGCCTCACGGCCATTTTATGTCGGGGGCATAAAAATAACATGTTGGATGATTTTTATGCATATTTACAAAATATTATTAACGTAGAAAAGAAAAATACATAAGTCTATCCCAAATCTGAATTCTTCAGTAATCGATGACTTACGAGGATGTCATCGATTATAATCGATTACTTTGATGAAAATGAAATGTTGATGTTAGATTTAATTTTTGAACTAACAAATATCATCTTGTTTGTGAAATATCAAATCTCCTGCAAGTCACATAGAATTACATTAATCATATCATCTGTATTCAGGAGTTTTTGAAAAGTTTCATCATTCAGTCTGCATCTGTCAGGAAGAGAGATTCTTCCAGCAATGCTGAAAAATCTTTCAAATGGAGCTGAAGAGGCTGGGATATAGTCTATATGTATAAAGAACTGCAATGCTTGCACTTTAGGTGACCAATATAGTGATTTTTCCAAGACATGGTTTCATACTGAATTCAGAACTCCTCCACTTATATGCTGGAAATATGGTTTATAACAGAATTCAATTATTTGTACACTCAAGTGAATGTGTATAATACATGTATATATCCTTAGGCTATATTAAATTGTGATGAACAGTAACCAACACTGAAAATGACTGATTCACTAATTCAAACAGCCTTGCAACAGGAACTATATTTCCAACTTAAGGAGGCTCATTACATTAAAATGTGATTACATGATTCATTTAAGCACCTTTTAAGAAGCATGGTTTCACATTCGAAAAAGTAATACAAGCTCTCGATTATTTTATATGAATTTTTTTTTATTTTTCCCGGAATGATGAAAAAGTTGTAAGAGCTGGTTCTAGTATCCAATCTTTGCTGTGATTTGGTGCATGATATGAATATCTAATAAAACATGCCCAAGAGACCCCGAAAGAAGTTATGATTTTTTCGAGAAAAAAATATTTACGAATATTGAAAATGCTATTGTTGATATTTTTTAAATCTATGGATAAAATCTTCAAAAAACAGATTAATTACCGGTAAATGACAGACACGTTAGACAAGTAAAAAGAATTGAATAATGAAATGTCTTATTTTCGATATATCGCTATATTTCAGATTTATTCTCAGCGAGAGAAAAAGTACCGATTCCCGATCGAAATTGATAAGAATTACTGAAATAGTCATATTACTGGTAATTTATGGCATTTCATCAAGAATTATACTTTCCTTATAAAATTATTTTAATGTGTAAACCATTATTACATCCGGGAGTGTATTTTCTTATTACACATGCTCCTCTATGGACTTTTTGTGTAATTTCGATCGGCGACTTGGTTCAAATTTGAGAAAAATCGCAACGAGTATTTCTAAATTTTGGCTATTTCATTTCAATTTCGTTATATATATATATTTCTCCGAACTATCTTTTTCCTAAGTGACATGTTTTTGTGAAGATTTTCATCCATTAGATTTAAAAAAATAATTCAACAAATAACGATTTTCAATAAATTAATAAATGATTTTTATTATTTAAAAAATCGGATTGTATATCTGAGAGTAGTTCTTAGCATGTTTTTATAAACATTTCATATCCCCTATTACAGTGATTTCAAATCAGTAGCAGAAACTTTGGAACTCTAGAATCTCTGTTTTTGCAAATAGAAAAACTAACGTTTTCAATTACGGATGCCGGGAACAAAATCACAAAAACAATCCAGCTATAAACTATAATTGAGCAGAGCTTGATTATTACTTTTATCGAGCCGCATAACTGGCTTCTTTGAAATGTGCTTATAGAAGGATCATTAAATCTAAAACTCTGTGTATTAAGCATACCTATATAACAAATGTACATATTTCAGAAATATAGTCAATTGAATGTACACTCGGATAAAAGTAATATTATTACATCCTACAAAAATTAAGCTATAATCGATTAAATTACGATCTAACAGTAAATGTATTGAAGAATGAGCTTTCAATTACAGATTACTGTCAATTACTGAAAAATAGTCTACAATGATTGTCACAATCGATTTATGAGGTAACTCTGAATATTACGATTACCCCATGCCTGGGGGGGGGGGGAGGGGGGCGGAATCATGGAACTTTTGCTCTCAAGATGCCTCGTAATAAATATTAAACAAAACAAAGTATAACTTTAGGACAACATTCGATAGATATACGTGCGATATGCTAGGTGGTCATTGTACGGCAATGTTTATAATGTATTAGTATATTGTCCACACAATTCGCCAAAATACCATAAACTCACAGCAATCCTCATTTATATATTAAAGGCTTAAGAAATACTGAGAACCCGACACGCGTGAAAAACCTAGTATTTCGTCAAGAATATATGCATATTGTCATACGATGCTTTAACTCTTTAGATATCTATATTAAATCACAACCTTAGCTCACGTAACATGTAGATGGATGTCCAGACTATTGAGGTACTGTATATACATATAGAAAATGATCGATACAGTGACGTGGCGTTGCGCCAGTTCCCGGATCTCATGGCCAATGTTCCGAATCACTTTGAATTTATGTTTTAAATGAATACTTAATTTTGAATGCATGTTCTCCTGTACCGAGGGTGCACATATGTTTAAGAATATGATCATACTGAGGGCATACAATACTCTAAAAAATATTATCCGTAGCTCCACCGGTATATGAATTACTTGTCAAACTTTTAACTAAACAGACAACTAATCGATCTATTCGTCAGTCTTGGTCATTACTTACGCGCTGGAAAACAACTCCGTTGGCTGGAGGACAAATGCATGGTAGACTTAAAGTATAAGTCACAGGAATTCTGCCACAAACTGTATCAAGCAATACGTTATTGCAAGTCTTTCAGTCTTTCCTCAATGCAGTGCATCTATTGATGTCAAGTATGGACTACTACGAGAAGACAAGCAGCTAACCTCATCAGTCAGAGGAATGGGCGGTAAATTGCGGTCACCCCACCTAGAGTATTACCGCTTGGCATATTTACGGTATTTACCGACTGGCAAATTAGACTCCAAGTGAGGAATCAAATACCGGGCAAATACTGGTCAATTGAACTTTTTAAAGTAATATTTAATGGAGCTTCACAAATTCAAAATATGAAATCAAAGTAAATCTAAAGTAATTCTTTATCATTATATTAACATTAAAATTGTATAATATCAAATTATTCACAGATTAATCCTAGGGCTGAAACTTTTTTAACAGTTGATCTTGATTTTAACCTCCTATACAAAATTAAGATAAAAAATTTAAACCAATTTAATAAGATGATGGGTAAAGTTAAACATACATCACTGGTATACTAGTCTACCTGTTGCATGGTGCCACATTGGTCTAGTTATAGCAAGACCATTACTGGTATAAATAAATTGTTTAAAAACAACAATATTCGCAAGAACTGCAATTCAGGGTGGTTAAGACAGAAAATGAGATAGAAAGCAATAAAATCATCACAATATATTTTCTGTTCCACCAAAAATAGGAAGATTTGAAAGGAAAAGGAGGGGTATCACAAGTATGACATGAGCTATGGTATGGTTAATCTCCCCATACATGTTTACAGCAGTAAGACTTTTTGGACATAATACAGGCCTACCATTGCCAATATCACCATAGTTATTCAGCATGAAATCCAAACATCCCATTTCGGAATTTCTTCAGTGTTGTTGACAAAGACAAAGAGTGAATGACCAATGCAGCATGCCTTTGATGCCAAACAGTTGTAAGTGCTAGACTCTAAAAATTTATTTAGAAGTGTACAGCCAACATTATTCAAAACACCCTAAAAAATAATTGTGTAATAACATTAGATTATATGTGTACAAGTTAAAAAAAACAAACTTAAAAACTCATATATTCAGTATGAATAGGGAAGAGTAGCTGAGATCTTAAGAATAAAATCTATTGACCAGTGCAGAAAACTAACCAAAGAACAGTAAATCATATAATATCCTAGAGTGGTTTTCATTCAATTGCCAGTATTTTGCCGGCATTTACTGGAATTGACCAGTAAATAGATACGGTAATTTTGGTCCAGCGGCATGGGAAATCATGGATATAATGTTAAATGCCGGCATTTTGCCAACCCTGGCTACCTCATATTGGTCCACTGTCTCATGTCAGCTGCTGTCATTTGCGTCATGTTGAACTTAGTTTTAAATTTTAAGCAATATTTGAAATCATAATCAAGGTTCTCTTGAATTTATAGTAGTGTGAAATATAATAAGCACACATTTTGTGTTTGGTCTGAACAAAGACTGTCGTTTTCTCAAGATCACCCCCTCCCCCCTCGCGGTGAAAAAAATGATTAAGATAAAGTGGACAGTAAATATACTAAATATTGTATTTCCATTTACTTCTTGGCATCAATATTCAAAAGGTATACTGTAGTTTATTTAATTTTATGCCTTTGTTGTTTTTAAGGTTGTTCCGATCGAGCTTCGATCCCACCCTCGCCAACACCATACGAAAACGGCGAGGAATTTTTACCCATTGTAGATATTTTAAATCTATATCATAAACAGACTCAGAAAAAAAAATGAATTATCAATGTTAAACTTTTAAATGCTGCAATTTTGGATACGCCTAAACGCGAAGTTTGAAATATTGTTCAATATAGCGTCAAAAATACAAAGATTACTTTACACTGGCGTCTGATCTAAACTACAAACTAGGTATATCATAAGCAGAATAAACATACAGACATACTGATTTTAAAGTTTGGTGACTGATTGAATGTTGGATCGGATCAGTACAACGTTTGAAATGACTGACGGTTGTTTCAAACATCTCCGTGATTCGGA
>CAJDSM010026525.1:0-12785 GCA_903981925.1 Ostrea lurida | reverse complement strand
CAGGATATTAGACAAGTTAAAGGGAGAGAACTGCGAAATCTGTAAAGTTAATGTTAAATACACACATTGAATGTAAAGAGGAGAAATAGTGACCATGGATAAACCAATGAAAGAAGTGCATGAATTTTATAGAAGTATTGTCAGATGCTGTTGTTGTTTTTTTGTTTTTTTTTTGTTGGCTTGTTTTAAGCAGTGATACAATTCAAGGTTTTTTTCTGTTGTTTATACATATGTAACATTATGTAAAGTTTAATATATGAATGTAGTGCTGTAAATCGAGAATATTTGGCGCAACATATTTTAGCGCAACGATACCACCTGGTCAACAATATAGTGTCAATAGAAAACCTTTTAGCACAGATTTAATTTAGTGCAATTGTACGTCTACGCTAAAATAATAGTGTGCAAATATTCGTCGTTGTTAACAGCATGCGCGTCTTTTTTGGAAGTATGAACTAGGTTAGTGAGAGCTCCCTGTATTCGTTTGTGTAATCTACATGTCATTGCTACAATGGTGCATGTATTAATGTTCACACACAATATCGTAATACACTAGCAAATTGTAATTCTGCATGTAGTGTTAAGTATGGATTTTTTGTTGTCATCATAAATCGCATACTTTTTGTTGTCATTAAATTATGGCTCTTTTGTTGTCATCATGAAATTTTGAACTTTTTGTTGGCTCATGTTTCAAATTGAAAGTTTTGTTGTCATGGTAACATTTGCATACACAGAGCAAAAGACTTGGGGCATCAATCTACAACGAGGTGCATTTGCAGTTATGGAAATGGCTGTCATTACGATTCTGCAGCTCTACGTCGATTTTTTGGATCAAGTTACCATCGTGTGTGTATATATACACATATGTATACAATAAGTCAATCCTTGTTATCTCAAACTCGATGGGACCGAGAATAAACTTTGAGATATCCGTGGATTCGAGATACACATAACCATGGTATTCGAGATAATGGTTTTGAATACAAAAGTTCAACTGTATATAAATCTTGATTGTGGTAGTCGAAAATAACCAGTTTGCAGTATATTTTATGCTCATGAAAACTTCTAGTTTAAAAATTACAAGAAGATAATCTTTTAAAAAGGATTCGCACAATTTGAGCGTCCAAGTTGTCTATAAAATTGGGGGGGGGGGGGGTAATTTGGCTGGAAGATGCACATTTAAAAAAAAAAAAAAGACAATATACCGCGACATCATATTTGCAATTATTCTTGTTGGCACTGTTAAATATACGTTAGATTTCGATATATTTAATTATAGTATGTTTTACCTTATCAGAGGAGTTTCCGAAGGTCAATGTATTTTTCATGTATCTCACATTTGCTATATATTGAGTACTATGGTCGATTACAATAAATAACTGTGTATTTTAAAACATATATAATGTTTCCTTTATTTGTGTTTCTTCACACGTTTTATTTTAGTTTTATGCACACTTTGTTATTTTGTGTTTCGTATTTAAAAAAGGTTTGTGCAATATGTATATTTTATATTACCATTTTGAAGTTGTAGAAGATGTGATAAATTTCTTAAAAATAAAGAAGTATTTACATTTTTGAAAGTGCAGTATTATAAATTTATGAAGCAATGGATCTGTCAGTGGATTATCTCCAGTCAGATCTCCTAAACAGCAAAATATAATTGTTTTCCTTTATTACAGCTGATTAATGTTTATATAAAGTTGAAACTTTTCACGGAGATGAACACTATTAACATTTCAGAAAATCATGAAATCTAAAAAAAATATAATTTGGAAAATCCTGGGATGGGGGTCGGGGGTTGTTGCTATCCAACATGACATTGGACTCAGCTCAGGGTGTCAGTTATATATTCAGCTGTATTTTTGTCTGTATTGCTTATATAAATGACTGAACGCTTATGGCCTGCAGTACATGATCTATTGATGAATAGAGGAAACACCTGTGAGTGGCCATGATCATTGTCACAAAAATAATCTCGACAAGATATTTTAAAATTTTATTAGATCTGAATATTAATTTAATTTATACCTGTTCAGTGCAACTATGACCCGAGTGAAAATGCAGTTTTATCATCTATATTTGCTCAATCCAAGTATATTGATGGAGAATGAAAAAGAATGACAGTGTTTTTTTTCATCTTAATCGTACTTTTTTAAGTGAGAATTGGCCACAGATGTGTACACATATACAGGACAAGAATGCGAGAGATGTAGTGTGTAATGTGCGGTCAGTCGGGTTTGATCGCTGGTGGACAGATAGATGTTGGTAGGCACCTGACTAATCCCTCAGGTGACCCTACAGGCTTCAAATCTTGGCGTGTCTGTTGGATTTTCTCCCGTCTTGTTTAGCATTTGGTGCTTGTGTAGCATGTAACCAGCCCTGGCATTGACAAGTGGAATGTCTGCCAGGGGGAAAGATCCTGGGTTGGTGTCTTCAAGTGCGACATTTTATTTAATAAATTAACAATTTACAAAAAATTCTCCATAGATCTTTCTGATTATACTTCAGACTGAAAATAAGTTAGTACACATCACAGAGGAATGCTGTATTATTGTAGAAGAGCAACAAAATACGAGGGCCATTCAAAAAATACGTAGAAAAGGCCTGTATTTTTTCAAATTATTTGTAAGAAATTCAAGTCAACACATTATCTTATGTTTTAACATTTATTCTAGGAGTGTGTGAATTTTCATCGCATTTGATTAGATGGAACTGGTGTTTAAATATTTAAAACCAGCATTGTTGTCATCACGGAGCAATGATAACGTAAACATAACGTCAACGGTAAGTAACGTTTCCTCAAAATAAATACTTCTATATATTTTACCGAAGTCGTAGCGCCTTACCAACCCATTATAAAACACCTGTATAGTACTTTACACTCTTATTTGTTAACATATTGTTCGGAATAGCATAATTAAAGTTCGTCGTCGACTTTTCAATTTTTTCCTATCTTTATACCTCATGCTTAAATTACAATAGGAAAACCATGACGTTATGAAGTTTCGACCGCGATTTTTAGTGATAATTCCCCGGGATATTCGCTCTCTCCTAGGTCCCAATCATTCTATACCGAATCCCGGAGTTCGAACCCCCGGTAATAATCGTTCGTTAGCTTCTGAAAGGCTATGCGATTCAGGGTTTTTTTCAAAGTTAAGTTTTCCTGAACGTTTAATGGGCCGTTTCTCCGTTGCTCTCCTTAGATTCTTTCGCCATTAAATTGTATCATAATTCTTCCCTAATTCCAATCACCACTTTCATCGTCGCAAATCGCGCTACGTTCTAAATGTTCGTGCCGCCATATCTGCTTTAAACGTCTTTACCAAGCGCTATGGTCTCTCTTATCCACTACTTCTAATGCTTAGGTCCACGCGCTGCGCAATAATGTTCGTTCCTTTATTTTAAGTCTTCCACGACCAGAAATTGTCGATGCAATTATTTTAGTCCAGCGCGGTGAATCTTGTCAAGTATATTTTTGTTTTCTCCTCCGAGGTTTCCTATTTATATTTATCTTGCACTTTTTATCAACAATATTTATACACGCCGTTTGCTTTAGTATTCATCCAATTTCAGAAATGTCTATCGGATTTGGAAGTATTTAATAATGTCTGCTTCATGTCCATGAGATTATTTCTTGGATCAAGGGTTTTTTCTGCAAGAACATTTTACGACAATTCGACTGACACAAGAATAGCACCTGAGCTGACGAATGACATACGTAAGGCGCAGGCGTCGTTCATCGATAAATGAACACGTTCTTGCAGTGTAATGAACCTCGGCAGTAAGTATTTTCGTATTATGTCCCTTTCCTCCTAGGATATGACTACTGTTCAAAACACTCAAACAGAAATAATATTGGCAGGTTATGTCGTATACAAAGGAGATTATACTGTTGATTTTAAATCTTTTAGTGAGCGTCTCGCTTTTCTCTCGAAAACTCGACGGCTTTAATTAATAAACGAATACTTATATTCTTGTATTTACTCCCCTCACTAAAATCTTTATAACTTATAACTTTCGCCCTCTCGACCTCACTTTTTGTTGTTTGACCACGAATCGAATAAAATTGAAAGCAAATAACCATTTTACAAATTGGTGTTAGCACTGACAACAATGTGTTCTCCTAGTTCATTCATAGTAGCACCATTATCGTATTAATATATATGTGCTATTTTTTTTAATACACAATGAAATGCATCACCCGGCTACACATTCCTTGAATATAACATTGATTTTTCTTTTCAATTTGTACGTGCACAACTTACTCGTTCGCAATGCATACTGATGACATCTTTTAAGTATGACAAATCTCAATCTTATTGTAACCAGATAGGTAAATTGTTATAACAAATGTAGTGGCGCGTAGTTATCTCCATATTTTCAATTCTGAAAACTCTCCTGCTAGCTGTGACCCATCCTCCAATGTTGTCTTAACTACCGCAAATTTTTGTTGTTTTAAACATACTCCACCTGATTAGTTTAGATCATTTGTTTAAAAAACACTCTAGTAATTTGGCCTTAACAATATACATTTCTAAAATTAGATAAGTAAATGAGCATATATGTAAAGAAATAGTAAATTGATATTCTGTCCCTGCTTGAGAAAAACCACATAATTGACGCATAACTTCATGTTTTCTAATGGACGTTGTTCTCAAGTGTCATCATCAAGGACTCTTATTCCAGGAAAAGTGGTTTTTTAGCAAATAGGCAATCTTGTAGTATAGGCACGCAAGTAGTTGAAGATACTACTCTCGGTTTATTCTCCAACGTGACACTTACGCCTGATATTTTTCTTATATTTTTACTAAGATCTTTAACATTTTTCATTTTGCATATAGACACGGTTTACAAAATTTATATCAGTTAATGACATTTATACTATGTTCATGAACTCGACAGATACTAAGGCATCTTAGTATTTGTTGCTCCCTACTCTGTTTAGAAGATACACGACCACCTACAGAAATTCAGTGTATTGTGTTAGAATATTTTAATATTAGCAGATATCTTCTAGTTTCAAACTAAAGTTACTACACTTGTACATTAAAGAGTTAAGCCCTAAAGATAAAAATTCCTGTAGTGAGCATTGGGGGGATGGTTTTGTATCCTATCTCAAAGCAAATCTAGATCAATATTATCTATGGCATGAAGTGAAATAAAAATCCTATAAGAGAGAAAAACTCCTAATGATTTTATTCAAATAGTTCTAGATATATTAATTATAGTCCTATGCAGTAAAGCTCAGAAATGTAGATACGTTAAATCATTGGGATACTCTCGACTAATATTTGATAGATGGAAGTTGTTTACTATCCTATTTGTCTACTGAAAAATGGGATAAGTAACCATTGAGTTTTTATTTGAGACATTTAATTTTATTTCATTTTCTATAGGCATTAATTTTACTCTATCTCGACGATAATCAGTAAGCATTTCTGTTTTCCTATAATGTATTTCTATTTCTCCCATAGTGGATAATATCATTTAAGTGTTTCTGCTCTAGGGCAGGATAAGATTACAACAAGCCATTTCTCTCTGCAGGGGACTCTGTTTATCTTTAGGAGCTATATTCTGCTTAATGTACAAGTTCGTTAGTACCCTCTTTAGCTTTTCTGTCCACCAGAATATACTAGGCCAAAAAGCAGATCCTACCATTTATAACTGAATTTGTTTTCTGTATTTCTTTGATAAAAAGGGTGAGCAAAAGTCTGACTTTCTCTCTCTCATCGATGAGTTTTAAAGGTCCTCGTAGTTAAGTTCAGCGTAATTAGACCGTGATGTATGAATTCTACTGTCTTATTCTTTGTACACAAAATATTTGGAGAAAACACAGTTTTACTGCTTGGAATAAGCTGGAAATAAAAATTCTCGTATTGCCAATAGTAACTATTAATACTTGAACTATAATAACACAGAAAACCTTTAACACATGGTCCATGTATCTTCGACTTCTCAGGCCCACCCCCTCACATTCTCTTTTGAAGATGTAATCCAAGAACCTTACTTCAGTTGAGGTGATTTTTGATTTAGAGTCCGGTTTATTAATCTGTCTCATTAGTACTCACTCTCTAGAAGTGATGTGACGACGCTCAAGTTATTTCCTCTTCGCTTCTCTTGTGTAATCCAGAAATCCCCAGGCCATATGTGGCACCGCGTTCATAACAGATCTCGCTGGAATTCAATAGTGGTGGGTTCTGTATGAACGAAAAACACCAGCGATGACCTGTGACAAATCCTCGCCGACATCTTTCACCCCCTTAGGCGTGTAGTTCCTCTCGATCTTCGAGAGAGAATCTCTTAAGCATGTTAATTGCTCGCCGAATTAATGCACAGTGATTAATCCGCATATCACCATACAAACATCCATTTTATAAATGTAAGTCCTTATGAGACAGCGGCGAGAACAAAGACTGTATTTTCTGTTCTCGATAAAATATAGGATAGAGCAAGTAGCGCAGCTGTATGTGGTAGTGAAGTAGTTGGGGTAAGGAACGTAGCATCCTGTGACTGCGTGTGTCTACTACTTACACCGTAAATGAGATTGAAATGCTGCCTCGGCATTTCACAACAAGAAGCGAATTTCGACGCTGTTCAGAATACACGGATGGTAGATTGTGAAAAAAGATTTCAAAATAGTGCGCCTATCTCCGGAATCATCTGCCTATTTTGCTATTGCAGTTCACTTCGCCAAGTGCTATTTACAACGAATTTTTGTACCTTGTAACTTCTTTTACCAAGACGGGTAGGTATATCTATTATCTATGTGAAAATAAATCAGTGATATGTAGTCTTTTCTTGTCCATTCAATACTTAATCGAAACTATCGTTTAGTGGATTTGACGGGCGATAACCCGTGAGTTTATTCTGTAGTAATTGGTGACACAATCTCGAAGAAGCAGCGTTGCTTTTTACTACTCCCCTGTATTTCGTAACTGTGACGGACCTCAGACGGCACTGACGTGGAAGGCCCGGGGTGTTTATAGAATGTGTACGAGACGTGACAAGTCTCGAGTGTCTAAAAATCGTTTGATTAGACGTGTTAGGAAACTGAGGTTTTAGAATAACATAAATAATATGGCTCGACGTTCACATTCTGTGTGCCAACCGACTGTAAAGCAATCCATCGGTAGAGCTAAATATGTATTGTAAAAATTCGACAGTGGTGTTAGGGGTGCAACCGACCCCGGTAAAACGCTCCGGACAGCTCCTAAACCGAAGGTAGGATCAGGCTGCCTCTATCGGAGCTATCTGGAGGCTTTATCGCTATCCTTCTGGACCGGCTCAACACCCCTCCGTCCGGTGGGGCCCTTTTTGTTGTCTCGTGCGAGGAATATAGAAAGTAACAGCGAGGAGAGCTTGTATCCCGTAGTCAAATCCTACTGTTTAGAGTAAAAATAGACAGGTATTTAACAAGGGTAAATTGGTATCACAAACTCACAGGACATGACATATGACGTTAGTGCGGAGCGATTTGTACATCGCAAGTAATCCAAATCAAGCCGAGCCAGGCGTATACATTACGTAATAGCCGTTAGGATTTGGCTCGCGCGGAAGTATGAAAGTGGCATGTGGTACCTGATTGTTACACGAAGAGAATCCACCTCATCACTGTGCTCCCATACAGCAAATCTCACTCAACTGTGGATTTTTTGTATACTTAAGGTTATGGCGTTTTTCAGCTTTGGCCGCGTATTAGAAAGGAAAGCGGTCGCGCTCTTTAGACACTTCCGCACCAACCCACTCGCGTCAAATAGACTCGTTCGTTTGCACGTATACTTGAACCTCAACTTGGAAATGATCTGGCGGAATTATCATGAATGTATGCCACCATACTCTAAAGCAGAGTAGATGAGTTTCCCGTCACTCCTGTATACCGGATTGAATAAGAGACTCTGCAAGTCTAAAAAGGAGTATACTCATGTTCTTAGACGAGTATACCAAAATGACCAAACAGTCGGAAGGGGTCTGAAAGCTGTCTCGAAATTAGCTTTAGTAGTCATGGTGCATTGAAATTTGTGAGGTGCCCGCGCAAGTTTGGCTTCTCGCCATTATATAGAAGGGGTGGGCAAACCTTGTAGTCCTTGACAAACGAGTCTTGGGAGATAAGGTGAAAAATATAGTCCAAGCTGAGACATTTCCTTTTAGACGTCGAGGCCCTAATTAAATCAAGATTTTCTATTCATCACGGGGGTTGTTTACTGTCGCCATATATTACCACCATTAAATCATTTCGCTCTGACGTCGAGCATTTGTCTTCTTTCCAGCAAAATTATATATATTCTATAGAATATATTATGTACATATTTAATTGGGTTGATAAATATTATGATACTCAGTGGACTTTACCGCGTCCATTATTTATTGCTGGACATAGACTCAATGAGTATAGGACCGGAGGCCTGATTGCCTAAGTAAATATATCCGTGAGACTCGTTTGTCGACAGTAAAAACTATCTTGTTTACTGTCCGATAAACGTCAATGTGCATGTGTCTTAAACCGAATATTTATGTGTACAGTATTACGATCTGTAACAGTAGCAAAACATCACCGAGATGCTTAAGACTGTGACGGACTCAGATGCATATTCGTAAGCACGCAAGATTTTGTCTTAGCATGCTGACGGACGTTGAGAGGCCAACTCTGTATATTCCGATATATGCTAGAAATGGTTAATTTCAAGAGATTTTTATGAACTGACGGTGAGAACGATGAGACGGGTCGAGGGAGTCGTCCGGGACATTTGGTACTATACAACCAATACCACGTGGGTTGTTTATAATGATTGAAATAGTGTTGCATACCGTACTCTGGACCAAATGTGACGCAGTTCTAACCAAATTGGAAAGAGAAAAATTAAGATTTGGTGTATGAAACAAGAATTGTTAACCTCATGTTTCTCCACCACGAAGAACGTAAGTATTGAGCGGCTCGAAGGAGTACCATTGCTTGCGCCCGATTGAACGGAAATCGCAATATCTTATAGAGATGCTATTAAGGGAGGGTGATAATGCTGACTCGGGCCGGTAACGAAAAAGACCGGAGAGTCTTATTTGAGCAGAAGTAGGTTAAAGGTATTAACGAGTCCGCATATGCGGTACTGTTTCAAACTATGCAGACGGGCCAGTGAGAAATTATGGTATGCTCACTGTACGTTGTGGATCTAGCCTGATTATATATATTGCCCGTCAATGCAAACCCGGCCTAACTCACACAAAACTGTTCATACATCCATTATTAGAACAAAAAGCAACAGAATAGTATAGATGTAATAGTATGAACAGGTCTTGTCATTTCTATCATCAAATAATAGATTCATTGAGAGAGTATTTTACTTTGTAGAAAGTATCTTGTATAAAACTCTAGTTAGATTATGTTAAGGTGCAATTGGCGCAACCTAGGAACTTTGAAAACAGACGCCATATTACATATGCCCATTGGGGTATATCATCAACTAAAAAATAGCGTACAGAATCAAATAACACTACCATAACCGTCATATAGTAGTTTTCCGGTATTAACAAATGCTCCCTAATTGTTAATGTTTTATGTAAGCAGAACCATTAAGTTCTACTAAATAAAGTCTTTAGAGGTCCAACAGATTGGAGCACAGAGGGGTGTCTAGCAATACGGGTTGACAGACGGGTTGACATAAATCTTGTCTTGCTAGCTTAGAGTTCTGTTACAACACTGTGTGATTATACCAAATAAGTGTTTACTGCCTAATCTTCTCATATTTCCAGTTAACATATACTTGGTCGAAGGTGTTTGTAGATTGGGGTTTTGGCTCACAAGCGACTACGAACCGTTCGACGTTAAAGACATCGAGTCCTTAGAAGCTCAGCAAATGTCTTGAGAAGACATTGTTTTACGTGGATAACTCACCGTGACGCTTATAGGCGTAATTTTAATTACGTGATTCCATGTATTCGCTCACACGTTGATTACAAGTGACATATAACACACAGATCGGCTCGCCAGAATATTTATAAGAAAATCCAATAATTTTGTTGTTCTTATCTATTAAACCACCACGTTCATTGTTGTAAAATTTCATAGGAGTGCTCGTGGTAGAAATAATATTGCCCATATCCTCACTGTACTCGCTCGTAGAATTAATTTATATAGATTGTTAACAAAACATATAACATTGAAGAAAAACTTTTCGCATATACTTGCATGCTCCGGTTAGTGGTACCATGTCCTATTTATTAAACATGAAATTGTTCTTATTTTTGGGTCACTCCATACAATAGTCGATCGTATTTAATATCTTTCTATACAAGGCCTCTTTTTGTAAACACGTAGTCCATAAATAAATATGGCTCATAATCGCAACAGATTTTATATACAAAGATCCCTCATATGCTAGCAACAACAATCAAGGTATGGCCTTTTTCTGATGATTTCACTTGGCTATGTAGTTGCTCTTCTACAATAAATACTAAAGCCATTGATTCCTAACTCTGATTGGTTGGTGGGTGTTCCAACATTTAATTTGTTAGCAGTTTGTTGAAAGAACAACAGTGCTAAATCAATATTACAGTTTAATCCCACCCTCCTAAACCAGAAGAAATCAGCAACATACCTAGGACAACGATCCACTCTCAGATCTTATAGATTCCCACCATCTGCTGCGGGTATAACCTTCATTTAACTTAATATACGTAGTAAAAGTAAGTTTGGTCGCACCTTGTCGAAAGCAGATTCACACCATCGCAGGAGACTATCTATCCTACCTGGGAAGACCATATGATTTCCAATTAAATCTGCTCTCAAGACCAGGCTCGAGTGTGGTTTCAAATTGGTCTAACATTTCTAAACAGCACGATAAATAGCGGTAACTCCCAGGTCCGCAGAGTGGAAGAATACATACTCACACGAACATCGCCCAACTTTTAGATTTGAACCTTGCAGATTTGTGTTACCTAAGGCGATCACCCTGTAGGAGTCTTCATTTGCTACCTCGCGTCTACCCACGGATCCTCTACATAATCGCTTGTTAATCAGCCATATCCCAGTGCATCTCGAATAACGCGACAAACGATTACGACATGTCCTTTATATGACAAATGCCACAGTTTTCGCTCAGCAAATCTCTTATGTCCTAGATTTCGTGTTACAACATCGTGCTTGCCGATTTCAGATTCTTAGAACAAAATTGTATTATACTCTCAGTATTTCTAAATGATATTGAATAAGAAGATTTAACTGGTTCAACTTTTGCAGTTAAAGAAAGACAGTAACTGTAACTCATCACTCTTGTCATTGCTTCTTCCTCATACATACTTTGGAACTTGTGAGACATAACACAATTATCCGCTTGCATTGATAGTGAACGATAAAATAACTAGGTTCAACAATCTTCAGCTCGTTGTCAATAGTGATGATGCACTGATCAGGAGTTTCAAACCAATGAAAGAAGTGCATGAATATATTTATAGAAGTATTGTCCAGCTGGGTTTTGTTTTTTTTTTGTTTTTTTGTTGCTTGTTTAAACAGTGATACAATCAAGGTTTTTTTCTGTTGTTTATAAAACATATATGTAGATCATGATGAAGGTTTATATTACTGATGTAGTGCTGTAAATCGAGAATATTTGCGCACCATATTTTAGCGGCAACGATACCACCTGGTCAACAATAGGTGTCAATAGAAACCTCTTAGCACAGATTTATTTAGCGCAATTGTACTCTACGCTAAATATAATAGTGTGCTAAATATTCTCGTTTTACAGTATGCCGTCTTTTTTGGAAGATATGAACTAGGTTAGTGAGAGCTCCCTGTATTCGTTGTGAATCTATACATGTCATTGCTACAGATGGTGCATGTATATGTTCACAACAAACAATTCTAATATACACTAGCAATATTGTATTCTGCAATGTAGTGTTAAGTATGGATTTTTTGTTGTCATCATAAAATCGAAGACTTTTTGTTTCATTAAATTATGGTACCTTTTGTTGTCATCATGAAATTTTGAACTTTTTTGGCTCATGTTTCAAATTGAAAGTTTGTGTTGTCATGGTAACATTGCATACACAGAGCAAAAGACTGGTGGCATCAATCTACAACGAGGTCATATTCAGTTATGGAATGCCTGGTCATTACGATTCTGCGCTCTACGTCCGATTTTTTGGATCAAAGTTCCCATCGGTGTGTAGTGTAATATATACATATGTATACAATAAAGTCAATCCTTGTTATCTCAACTCGATGGGACCGAGAATAAACTTTGAGATATCCGTGGATCGGATATACCTAACACTGGTATTCGAGATAAGGTTTTGAAATACAAAAGTTCAAACTGTTATAAAACTCTGATATAGTAGGAAAATAACCAGTTTAGCATAGTAATTTTAATGCTTATGAAATTCTATTTAAAGAAGTATAAGAAAGATAACTCTTTAAAAAGGAAGTCGCACAAGTTTTGAGCGCCAAAGTTGTCTATAAAATTGGGGGGGGGGGGGGTAATTATGGCTGGAAGATGCACATTTAAAAAAAAAAAAAATTACTGAGACATCATATTTGCAATTATCTCGTTGGCATTGTTAAATATACGTTAGATTTCGATTATATTTAATTATAGTATGTTTCACCTTCGTACAGAGGAGTTTCCGAAGGTCAATGTATTTTTCACTGTATCTCACATTTGCTATATATTGAGTACTATATGGTCGATTACAATAAATAACTGTGATCATTTTAAAACATATATAATGTTTCCCTTTATTTTGTGTTTCTTCACACGTTTTATTTTAGTTTTATGCACACATTTGTGTTA
>CAJDSM010026524.1:6341-18385 GCA_903981925.1 Ostrea lurida | reverse complement strand
TATAACATTTTGATAAGCTACGGCCCATTGACAATTTAAATGTTATTCCCACCCACTTTCTTTTTTTTACGGCTCATGTGACCTAGTCTTTTTACCTGGTCTTTGGTACATCAGCCTTCGGTCTTTTCGTTCTTTCTTAATTCTCTTTTTTTGACAAAATAAACTTGATGAATGATTTTAAAAGCTTATTTTCTTTGATATATCAAAAATAACGAAATTTTTTAAACTCGCGATAAAACTAAACCCTTTAAAGATAAACTTAGCAAGGTTTTTACATAAAAGCTAATATGATTGAAGCTTATTTTTTTTTAAATTATTTGGTGGAGACTCTGATATTTTCATTTGAAAACTCGTTTACTCGAAACACACTCCACGTTTTTCACTGTGCATAAGCGCCCAAATCCTCTCAGTTGCAATTCTGTGTTAAGTTAATGACGTCACACGTGTGTCTTACTACTTAGGAGTTAAAGCGAGAGTGTGTGAAAAAGGACGCTGTTATGAATTACTGGATATTCATTTCGGTATCTTCCTCGTTAGCAATCATCAAAATTGAGGAAGAATTCATTTCCATGTTCATGACCACTAATAAATGCTGGGATGGATTTGTTTTGACTTTGAACATCATAACTACGATTCAACTGCACCGGCTTAGCACGATGCGATACAGGCCTTGAGAAGTAATTAGAGCAACAAATTAAGGGATGAGATCTGTGAGGTCGACATTGACAGCTCCAAGCTTGAGTCCAGGCAACGCCCTGGTGGGAGATGCAAATTTGCCCCCCCGATGGAAAACAGATTTCGCGTTTTTGAGATCACTCTAGGCACATGTCATACACAAAAAATCGCAGGTTCCTTTAATGATATTCGTTAGAGAAGGAGAAAAAAGTGACAATTTCAATGATCATTTTTAAACCACGAGCCCTTTCCTAAGTTTTTCAAAATATTTTTTTCTCAGCATTGAAAATTATTAATGACGAAAAAAATTAGCAAGCAGTTAACTTCTTATTGCTCTCTTCTTTTTTCAGAAAAAAATAAAATTGCAAACCTGCCTTCACTCTAGATTGAAAGCCATTAAAAAAACCCTGATGCTGATTTATTGGAGGGGAGTTTATCCATGGCATTTTAAAATGTATTCAGAAATTAAAACTGTTTCGATTAATATATCAGACAACCATTATTCAATGAGAATATTGTCTACTTTTGAGCTTGAAAGACAGAAAAGATACAAGAAAGGGAGATGAAATGAGCGGGAGTGCTTGCCTTTTTTCCCAGGCGTGTCGTCGTGAAGGTGGGAAAGTTGTTTGAGTTTGCGAAGTCGTTAATGATTTTACTAATTTGTGTTGATTGATTCAAAGTTTCTGAGTTCAAGAGAGAGTATATTATATAGGTAAGAGTTCACAATATAGGCTAAAGGGAGGCGTGTTATAAAAAGAAAGGCAAAAGATAAACGAACAATTGAGCAATCTCGTAGGTCCAAAAATAGATACAAAAAACAAAAGTGGCAAACAGGACCCCCTGGAACACCAGACTGTTGGGAATTCAGGTTGTCTGGAGAGTAAAGCATCCCCTGTATCGTCACATCCGGGCCGTATGATCCAAATAATTGGCCTTGATCAGCGTAAACGGAAGCTTACTTAATTCATATCAGACTACATAATTGTATAAACAAAGGTAATCAAATATTACAAGCTCACAACTCGAGGAGGCAACACTTTAAGTATGGCACCATTTATTATATTTATGATGCATTTATATTAGCCGACACATGGATTTTTATCCATTACACTTTATTATATTACCACAATACTAAAAAAATGCATCATTAAGTACATAATAATTAACATCTTATATATTATATATATTAATACATTTATATTATGCAAATATCTATTATAATATAGATATAATCATAATAATATATTATATTAAAATCATATTTATATATATTCATTGATACTTGATAATATGATATTATGTAATTATCTTAATATATATAATATCGTATAATCTATCTATTAACATATCGTAGTTATACATATCGTCTGATGATATTTCAAAAACACATCAAACAATAATTTTGGTATAACATTACCTTTATTTGTATCAGTAATATATCTATCATACCCATACTTGTATCTACCAATATCGAATAATTGTATTATATCATAATAACCCAATATCGCTAATATACCCAAGTATCGATATATTCATTTTGTATCATACCAGTATCGTTATAATATTGTATTCATACCATTATTTGTATCATACGATAACAATATCATACCATATGATTCACATTAATTATGCCATCAACCATATCTCGTTATTTAATATCCTGTCTCATATCATTTATAATACTAGTATCAGTAAGAATATACAATATGTTAATATCCAATCGATATCATACCATATTGTATAATATTGTATCCATACACATATCATATCATACCATATTGTATCATATCATATAGTATAAAACGTTATCACACCTTATCACATATAATCAACCATATCAAATTAAGTATCGTATCAAATACCTATATCATATCATACCAAATCATATCATCACCATATCGTATAGTATAGTTATCGCATCATTACCATATTGTATTATATTGTATATACCATATCGATATAATAGTCATATTATACCATATCGTTATAATTATCATATCATAATTATCATAAAAATATCATACCATATCATATAATTCATTATAATTATTCATACAATATCATATAAACATTCATATTCATACCAATATCGTATAATTCGCTGCATACGCATATCATATAATATCGTATCATACCATATCATATAATATCTATATACCATATTGTATCATTAAATATATCATACGCATATTGTATCAACCATATGTATAATATCGTAACATATCAAACCATATCGTATAATACATATCGTATAATTTCATTTACCAGTATCATTATAAACATTGTATCATACTCAAATAATAATATCATTATCAACCATATCCTATTTCATACCATATGTATCATACCATATCGTATAATATCGTATCATACTCATATCAATAATTTTATCATATCAAACCATATCGTTATAAATATACCCCAAATATCAGTATAATATCATATCATTACCAAATATACATACCATATCTCTATAGTATAATATCGATTTCTTACCCATATTGTATAATATTGTATCATTACCAATGATCGTAAAATTATCTATAAAATTAATCATTACCATATCGTATAATATCGTAATCATATAATGTTATACAATATCATATAATATCATACCATATCGTAGTAATATTATATCATACCAGCATCTAAACTCTCAAATTACATTTAGATCATCAAGACGCTTCTTAATCTAAGTTTTGATGGAAAATATGAACAAGCAATAACTCAAATTTATGCCTATTTTAAACAACATCAATCTACCAGCATCCGAAATTAATCTCAGATTCAGCATTTTCTAAAAGTCGGTATCAAACCCATAAAACCATCCATGAGGATTTGGTGAATATTGATAAGTAATTATAGAAGATAAAACTTGAATAAGCAAAACTCAAATATATGCCTATTTAAACAACACATCACATCTCCAGCATCCGAACCTTACAGCTCAAGTTCAGCATCATCTAAATCGTATCACCAGACAGGACTATCCATGAGAGTTGGTGAAATTGTACAAGTCATTATTTTATATGTTAGACTAAACAATCTATGAACCTATTTAAACAACATTCTCCAGCATCCGAAACCTACAAGATCAGATTCAGCATCTTCTAATCAGTATACACCCGATAAACCATCCATGAGAGTTTGGTGAAATTGGAGCAAATGATATTTTAGAAGATTAAAACTGATATCAAACAATACTCAAAAATATGCTACTCTAAAAACAAATTCACATCCCAGCATCCGAAACCCCAGCTCAGATTCAGCAGCAATCAATCTAAGTCGGTATCACCAGACAGACTATCCATGAGAGTTTGGTGAAGATTGGAGCAAGTCATATTTAGATATGGTTAAACTGAACAAATATACCTATTTAAACAACATCTCCAGCATCCGAACTACAAGCTCAGATTTTCAGAGCATCTTCTTAGAATCGGTTAATCACCGATAAACCATCCATGAGAGTTTGGTGAAGATTGGACAAATTAATATTTAGATAAGTTAAACTAGAACAAACAATACTCCAAATATGCCTATTTTAAACAACTCACCTCTCCCAGCATCCGAACCTACAGCTCAGATTCAGCATCTTCTAAGTCGTATCATCCGATAAACCATCATGAGAGTTTGGTGAAGATATTGGACAGAAATTTTTTAAGATAAGATTTAAAGCGAAACAAGCCCAATACTCAAATATTGCTATTAAATAACATTCACAGTTCCAGCATTCCCGAAACCCTTACAGCTCATTATTTTTCAGCATTTTCTTAAGTCGGTCACCCAAAGTAATCAAAATATGACGAGACGAGAATAGAGAGTACACAACAAAACTTAAAGAGATACATACGAGTACGAACTAGCATTGAGATACACAGCGAGACTAGGAGCACACAACAAGAAGACTAGACTAGAGAGTACACAACCGAGACTTAAAGAGTACACAACGAGACGAGACTAGAGTAGTACACAGCGAGCTAAGGAAAACAATGAGACTAGAGAGTACACAACGAGACTAAAGAGGTACATCAGCGAGACATAGAGAGTCAGTACGCAATGGACTAATAATTATGCAACGAGATCTAAAGAAGTACCAAAGAGATAGGGACTAAGAATACACAACAGACTAAAGAGTACACAGACGAGGACTAAGAGAGGTACACAACGAGACTAAAGATACCACAGGAGATTTAAAGAGTACACAGCGAGATTAAAGAATACACAACGATAGTGAAGAATATACAACGAGACTAAAGGGCACACAACGAGACTAAAGAATATTCAACGAGACTGAAAAGTACACGAGACTACAGAGTACACAACGAGACTGGTTTGATCCGTTATTTGTTTGCTGTCATCTTTAATGAGTAAAAAATAAATGGTCGTAAATCGACAGCGACACACAGTAATAGAAGTATACGGCGGTATGAGCAGGTTCCTTCAGTTTGTATCCAGCGACTTTTGCTGGCTTTGACCCACAAATTATAAAACATAAATGCACTGGTATTGCTCACCGGTACTAGTTCATACTTGAATTATTGCGCTCTGTCATCAAGCGTCCATTTGTTACTTTGAACAAAGATTATCTCGTATTAAATCGATTGTGCGAAGTTTTCTAAATGAAAAAGCAAATAAATGTTCATTTGGTTATTTCATTAATTTCTTTAAATATGACACTGGCAAACTTCAAACAAATATCGACTTTGATGTGTCATTATTTGTCGTCTTGCGTAAAGAATGTTTATTTTCATCTTCAGTAACTAACCTGAACCTATTTCGGTAATTGTATGGAATTACAAAAAATGCACTGGCCGAAATTTTTTAAGGGTTTTTGTTGTACAACTTTATCAATTAACAAGTTTTCAAAAACTAAAATAAATTAGTACGCTCCTCATTTTACTTATCAAAGTAATTTTGATGTGTTCAAAACAATGAATTCTCTACATGTTGGTGGATTGATGATGAAATGCAGTCTACATTCAGAGACAAAGTATTTTCCGTAATGACAAGCCAGGACAAACGAATTTTATGTTCTTGAATTTGATACACATAAAATGAAACGTGATTATCATTAACACTATTTTTGCTTGGAAATTCAAAATAATAAAAGCAACACATTTTTCAACAATAAAACGTGCCTCATCACTATTTTTATATTCGCAAAGGAAAATTTTGAATTCTCAATTGATAATATTACGTTTGAGAGGTAAGGATATGTACTTACCTGTTTGTATATGAAAACTGACTAGCCAAGTCTTCACAAATTATAAGGAGCAGTAGAGAACACAACTGCATTCATCAATGTTTCACTTTCATCGAGTGAGCATTATTTTAGTGCTTGGCTTTCGGCGTTTCGTTACTGACAACTCGAGAGCGGCAACACAGGACTTACCTCACAGGGAATCGATTGCAGTTGAAAAAAATGCGATAAATTAAATCCAGGTTATAAAATTGAATAATTTTCCCCTGTAACCTTATGTGATCACATGATTTAAAACATTCCGGCCAAAGGGTGGTTTTTTTCTCAAGCTGTTAATATTTTCATCTGTTTGCGCCGGATGTCAACTTCCTCGTGGATGCTCGTAAGGGAAATGTATGACAATATAACATTGCCAAAGCAGTGTGTAAAAACTGGGGTATTTCAATTTTAGGGCGCACGCACGCACACATACACACACATTATTCGAGTATTTCAAGACAGTATATTAAATATACAATTGTTAAACAGTTTATCACCTACAGATTGAATGTCAGGATTAACATTTATGAAATTCTGGCATTCACGTTACATAAATGTTTACAACNATATTAAATATACAATTGTTAAACAGTTTATTACCTACAGATTGTATCTCAGGATTAACATTTCTGAATTTCTGGCATTCACGTTACATAAGTACACCCAAGTTATTAAGCTTAAACAATTTTCACCATGAAGATCCTCGAATTTTTTACTTCATTGTAAAAAAGAAAGTGGTTGCTATGAATATAACCATTATACGTTAGGAGATTGCGGCAATTACTGTCTGAATGAAATGTTCCTAGTTTTTCTATGAAAGTATTGACTACTTCAGATACCTTTCAAACTGGCGGTGTAGAATGTATTTAACGTTCAAAAACTTAATGTCAATGATTTTATCTTAACGAAGAACAAGAATTGCTCAATGCATGTGCAGGAAAAACAAACAAACAATCCATTGATTTCAGTTAGAATACGCTAGTCGGGTAGATTCGCCTAGCTTCTACCTGCTATGGAAGAAGTGAACTAATTTAATTATGTCGGTAATGAATAGTGTATAGAGGACAAAATTACGGCAAAAAAGGCTAGTGGCGACTAAACGTGTTCCTAAATGTCAGCCTTATGAGAGACTGTTAATTATGCATATGTTCATTGTATGTTGAAATTCGTTAGAGATGGTGCTGCTAAATGTGCGAAAGTCACTTTGTGGGATGAAGAGTTCAAAAGGTCACCCTATTAGATGGGTATTTCGAGCGAGCTTTCATGTTCACATGCAAGGTACATTGTATACGTCTAAGAAAATGCTATCTGCATGAGTAGTTTCGGCTTATACTTATCAATTGTTAATTGTCTTCTGATTAACCTCTCTCACCTGAAAAAAAAAATCCTAAATGCTTATCACGCGTGTGTGCAAGATTTTATATTATAATCTATCATTTATCGGGTTTGTTCTTGATCACTGCAGATTGTCCCATGAACAAGTTGTGCACAAAAAGGTTAATTTCAAATCTATTTCATACACTAGTGAAGTCTATTTCAAACTATGGTAGTTGTGCTATGACATTTAGAGTAAAGGGGGAAAGTGCATCATTTATAGCTTCTGACGGAAAAACTACAGACCTTAAAATTGCTCTACCGTTTTGTGATTGAAATGAATTTTAGCTTCACCTGAATTTGTAACACAAAAGTAAAATTATATTACGCAAACCAAAATGTCATTGCCGCCATAAAACAATTTACAAGACAACAATCAAAGTCGTTAGGAGAGAACATTTACAAGCCTAGTCAAAAGTGCTTGACATGGCTGTCAAACGTGACTGGTAGATCTACTGATCAAAATTATCGGCATTTCGATCTCGATTATTGTGATTTTACAAACTTTTTGTGCCACGTGGTGGTAAGTTTAGGACTTGTGAGGAGTGGATCAGTACTCTCTATTTTGTAACTCAGTGAATCAATCTGCTTCAACTTCTGTGCTCCACCTCCAGACACTTCTTTGTCGATTAGAACAAAAATCCTTATGTTATTGCAGAAATATACAAAACAGAGAATTAAGAACTGAAGGACACGTTTTAAAAAACAAAGGAATTAGCACGCGCCTGTTCGTATAAATCAGTCTTCTGTTGCAATCACTTAGCTTTCTATTACTGTGTAAAACAACAGACAACAATATTTTTGAATACTGGAACTCCTAGAAATGCTGATGTTACGTAAAACAAAACAAACAAAAATATTTAGAACCATCTATATCATGCTTTTGATCAAGATATACTTGTACTCTCTCACTCTCTCTCTTTCTCTACATTTTTTCTGTTTAGATAATTCTCGCGTCGAGTGAATCTTGCTAGAATTACAAAAAGCCGAAACAGGCATCGACTCGCCTGCTAGAGTTGACCTTTCTTATCATGATTTCGGATTTTAACCAGAAATTGTTTGGGTTTCTATGTTTCTTGTGGATGAGACATGATGAGAAAATATACATTTATACAATCACACAGTTGAGACCTACAGAATGAGACAGTATACATTTATACAGACAGTTTATTCAATATACATTTATACAATCACACAGTTTACACTTCTACAATGAAACAATATATACATTTATGAAAAGGCAAAGAAAGTGAAAAGTGATTATTCTCGTTATTCTCAAACTGAATGCAAAACAAGAGTTGGGCAAACACGAACCCCTGGATACACCAGAGGTCGGATCAGGTGCTTAGGAGGAGTAAGTATCCACTGTCGATCGGTCAAACCCGCCGTGAACCTATTGTCTTAATGATCATGTAAACTGAGTGATCCGTGGTCAAAATATGTGTTTACAGAATGCATCTAGGTAATGTGAGCGATGAAGCACATTTGAGAGATACGTAATTTGACGCCAATGGACAGTTTGGGTATGGTGCAGAGTAGCTAGACTACGTTTTAAACGAACGCATGGACCGAAAGTATTGGCGTATAAATGGTGACTTAAACGCGACGAGTTGAAACCCTCTGCAACAACTGTTTGTAAGTAGGCGCCTCGATTCAAAAGTGATCATACGCCCAGAACAAGCTGTGGCAGGCAAGGTAATTGATGAGACATAAAACCATATGCATGATGATCAAAGCCACACGCTAGATAGTTTGTTCGTCTGCAGTAGAAGTTTTTTTAAAATACATATGTAAATTCTCGTAAGAATATAAAAACAGGTCATCTAACATGGAGCACAGTTGGCTGTTTTATAAATGCGTAAACTACCTTTAACTTACTTTAATATTGTATAATACGAATAAAAATTGTATTCATTCCTTACCAATACGATAGAGATAAGCCTGGCATACATCTGTCATTAATAGACTATACAATACGTCAGGTTAAGATGAAACCCGCTATCCATCATTTCCTGTATTAACCCCCACTAATGACTTTTATGTTTCTACTTACAAGTCTACGTCATGTTTCGTTGCCCGTTACTAAACCACCATACTTTTGTAAAGCAAGTGCAATTGTCCTTGTAACAGATATCATCAGATGTAATAATCCATGCTGCACTGTTTTTTCTCATCCCAAATCAAATAAAATCTAACGGTCCCGTTGTTTATTCAGATTGGTTGGTTTTTTTTTTCAATCACTTATCAAATATCTGGCACCACCTTAAATCTACTTGATGAACCAGCAAATAGAATATCATCTATCGGCTGTCCTTCATCTTTTTATAGGCTATCTTATCATATCATCATAAACAGAATCTGTATTGCTAAGCCAAAGCTTTCCCGATTTTATTTATTTCTAATAGCCAGACATATCCCCATATTACGGGAAATTCCTGAAATGTAATTCGATCTTTAAAAGTATGGGTAATTTTCCGGTAAACATAATTGATGTTACTGAAGTTAAAATGAATTGCTAAAGTGAGCCTGGGAATGGAAACGAAGTGTTTATATCACATCTAGAGATAATATATCGGATGTCCTGCAGCTTTCTGTACAATTTCGAATTATGCCTAGAACCCTTTGAACCAATTGTTTGTGAGACGTTAGTACATATGTATCTAATTACTAACCAGGATACTTGAATCAATGTTGTAAAAATCGAGCCAAGAAATATAGATATGTTTTATATCTATCTATGCTATTCTGTAGGGGGGGGGGGGTGTCCCACCTTCAAAACTAACTGGATGCACAGGCTGAAGTCGATATGCTTTGGTTTATTTTCACCTAGAAGAAGGTTGGCTACTCCGCCATTGTCCCGTAATTCAAAGTTCTTCAGGTTCCCACTGTATGTACCCAGTGTCTGCACTCATTAATGGAGACACGAATCATCAATTCTTTAAAGTAGAGGGTTTGAATTTTGTGTTGATCTCTGTTGGCGGTAGAAATCCGAAGTCGAAAAATGGGAAAATATTAGTAAACACGTATTTTGGTCCTTCTGACATTTCATTTTTATTCAGACATGTTTTACTATTGATACAAACTAGAATATATATATTTTTAAAATAACTATAAAAGCTTTTCAAGAACCAATTGCGTGTTTACAAATTTCTCAAATTATCCGACGTCAGATTTAAATTTTTATTGCAATGGAAATTAATGCAAACAGCGAACATTCGAAAATAGATTAACAGCGAGTAAGTGTTGATTCAATATTTATTGATAATTTGGAAATATCTTGTCTGCAATACGTTAATCCAAACATAAACCGTCATCGGTTCCGGTATTTTGGTAGAGAATACAGCAGTACCTGTGGATTCCTATCCCTCTTATGAACATACCGTGTGTATTTTGTGATTAGTTTTTCCAAGGAAAAAAAAATCACAAATGTGATTCATTATTTATGAATTAACAGCTGTTCGTGAGAAAGCAATAAATATTCTCTTAGGGGAGTATCGCTCATAACTTTGATCAATGGGTTCTTTTCATACAGATACAACTGACCGACCATTTATGTTCAATTAGATCAATGCAAAAGGTAACTATTCGCAAACAGAAAACGCGCACGCGTGTATATATAGTATCTAACCCAGTGATTTTAAATGTTGTCTTTACGACCTTGCAGCAGTCGAAAAATCATTCACAATATTTTCATAATTTTTGAATCATTGTATTTCACAATTTCTTATTTAGTAGTGATGACAGTGAAGATTAACATGCTCGTTCTTTCTCAATGTGATATTGTAGGAACTAGTGTTGTGAATCATGGGATGACTTGTTTACATGGGCCGTACTATTCGCTTGACACTGCGAAGTAAATCATGTATCCGTTTTATGGTGTTAATAAAACGTTATATTTACACATCCAATGCTTTTGTGTTCGATACCTTTACATATTGTAATGATAGCCCATTTGTCTCCTCGGTGCGAGTCGTCCGACTGTCAGGTCACTATCTCCCGACTATACTAATAACACAGTCTCGTGATTCTCGTCATGAATCTTATAGATTAGTGTAGTGCGATTGATCTAAGTCACTCAATGCTACAAGGACTAATTCGAATCAAACCAAAGTAGATTCCCGGAAGTAAGGATAAATTAAAGTGCGCATGTCCGTATGGATTTGTTTCTTAGCCTGGTCCCCTGGCTCCCTGACTAAAGGCAGAGCGACGCGGAGCTTAGAGCATGGGACAGGGAACTAGGCTATTTTGTTTCTGTAAAAGGTCACTCAGCCGATTACATGTAGGTTTCGGAATCAGCCGAGGTTGGCAATGTATGAAGGGTTTTTCGACGCTGTTGAAAGTGAACCTCCCCTTTTTCTTTTGTAAATTTACATCCTATTCGGGACATCATTTCCCAAACGGGCTATTGTCACCCATTTAAGCAAGTCAAGATCAGAGGAAACACGGGCTATTTTCAATACAGATAAATATTTGTAGAATGATTACATTTTTAGATCAGAAAATTACTCCAAAAGACATGCAATTCAATATCTACGTCAAAGAATCGGAGGGAAATGCACACAATGTTAACTTCGCCTTTTTGTATTGCAAAAAATAGAAGTGCACAATTTGGAAAACATACCTTACTTCATCATGTTGGAACTAAACTGACCATGGTAAAAGAATGAATTGGACTACGGTTTCATTTTTGACGTCATATCTTGCAACTTCAGCCNCATTAAAAACAAAATATTTAGGCTTATTTGGCCTACTTTTT
>CAJDSM010026520.1:0-16675 GCA_903981925.1 Ostrea lurida | reverse complement strand
AATTAACAGGGGCAAATGTTAAAATAAGTTTTTGTCCTTAGGCCAAGATGTGGTTACATAATGATTTTATCAAAATTTTAATTTTTAGATAGATAAAATACTGAGTTGGGCTTAAACATTGATTCTCTGTTGACTGAACTTAAAAGTGCAAGCTTTACCATGTAATACTATATAGCAAAGGCTTTTTATTAGAATGAGTAATTTAGATAAGAAATAGATTTGAAGTTACATTTGTATTCACTATTAATTTTATTCATCATGAATTTGGATCCTTTGATATTATGCATCATCATGGAAAACTTCCTGCATTGAATAACTGCATGTATTGCGTAGACCTCCTCGTGTTGTTATACACAGTGCTTGTGAGATATATGTAGCTTTTATTTTGGTTTTCTTACTTAGATACCCTAATAATCTTTTTAATCCTGTATACTTTGCCTGCTGAAAGAGTTGTAAAGCCCTGATTTAATATTCATAGATATAAGTGATAATTAAAGCATTAAATGATGATATGTTGATTTATAATTGAAAAGAAAAGTTTTGATATGTGCAATGGCTCAGATTTCTTTGAAGTTAATGAGCTTATACACTTGATGGAATGAGGAGGGTTGATGTAAGCTAGGAAAATCGGGGTTGTCTCTGCCTCGTTTAGATCATTAATGTTGAGGCAAGCATTTACTTGTTTTTCAGTTGCTGCAGGCTTATTGTGTACAATGTTAGTTGCTTTATCCAACAGTTGTGTAATTAGATGTATAATTGTAAATGTGAAGGACACAGACTTATATAGTATACAGTTAAAAAGTGGAAATTAGTAGAACAATTAAAACAGTGTAGGGTTTTATTTTGACAGCCAAGGCAGCCACAGTTCTTTGTGCCATTGGTATTGGGTTCGGCATTGGAAGCTACCTCCTATACAAGCTCTATTGTAAACTGTTTCCCTCTGACGACGGGGGCCGGGGACCAGTACAAACAGCAGACAAGTTCTGTCAACAGGACCCAAGCCACAATGTGAGTATTTAAAAAACAATGTTGCATGTGCAGAAAAAAGTATTGACCGAAAGACCTGTGCTATGTATGATATATGTCAATACAAAAGATTGTGGAAATCTAAAATAATATATTGACTCGGTGTATGCTATTTCATAAGGGTGGGGTCTATTAATACAATGTACATCAATAAATGAGTGGATCCGGAAATTTTTCTAAGGGGAATAGGGTTTATAGATTTTTTTAAGAAGGCCCAACCCATACCCAGGATTCAAAACACTAGAAGTTCATGAAAATATGTAAATGCAATATCTATCTTCTACCAATTTCAGAGGGAGGGGGGGGGGGGGGGGGGGGAGGGAGCAAACACATTCCTTCCCTTTATAATCATTAGACTTACAAATGTATGTGTGAACTCAAATTTTCTCCATCCTGATCGCTGAAGCTCACAATGCAAACGGTCCTTTGGGCCACTCTTTGCACTCACTATTAAAGATTATAAAAATTCATCAAAGGAAAATATATCCAATACAGTGCGAGGCAAAATATGCTATATCAGCTTTTTGTTTAATTTACTATCAACTGTAAATTAAATTATCATTAAAATTCAGTCTTCACTCACAAAAGAAAAAAAAAAATCCTTGGAAAAGAGAAAAATTACTAATTACTATTCAATTATTGTGCACTATCACCATGCATGCCTGTCATCATTATCCCAATTGATCATCTTTGCCTATATTGCCTGAGTCAATTCCCCCAAAAAGATGAATAAAAAAAGACTTAGTGCCCTCAAAACATTTAATACTGAGGGTTATATTACACTGACATCCTGTGACCTTTAAATTGCTGGGTTAATTACCACATGTAATTATGAAAGATTTATTTTTGGGGGTGAATGGAAAAGTGATATAAGTTCAGAAACTAGAGGCAATTAAAGCCAACCACTGAGCAACTCAGCAAGCTCTTAAGAATGGATAAGTAGTGTTTGTTTTTCTTGTAAGCCATACAAGGTGTTTCTTCCACAGATCAATACAATTGTCTGTCTATTCAGCATGTACACCAATACACATTACTCAGGTGATTGTAGTGCCTATTGATTTACTCAAATGTAAAATTAGAGTTATCCCCCTTTGGTTAGGAGAGGAAGTGAAATTGTCAAGGACTCTCTGGATTCAATGTTTTAGTCACATGTAGTAGGATCAATTAATGGGATGACTAAGATCAGGAGATGTAAGACTAGGCTATCTGTCTGTCGGTGACCAGTTTCTGTAAGTACTGACCACTAACTGTGTATAGCAATCAGTCTATTGATTTTTTATTTCGGTTTTGTTTTTTCTGATTCACATAATTAGATGTGTACTATCTTCTTCCCGTTTAATATGGGGTAATGGTCTCCGTAGATCAGTAGTACACGTCTCGTTTGTGATGGTGGATTGATCGTTACTGAACCGGGCAGGATAAAGTAAACTGACTCATGTAGTCTGTGTTGTTAAATGACCTTCACCTCCGTTTTTTTTATTGCCATTATGTTTTGGAGCACATAGTGTGGAATTTAGAAGTTCAAGATCACGCCATCATTTGTAAATTAAGTACACATTTTAGAAATAAAACAAAGTCGTGCTTCATTGAATTGGGTGTCCATGTGTTGAACTGAAATCAGCTATTAAATGAGTCAGTGGAATTTTTTAAAGCAGGAACATTAAATCCTATCATTATGATCATGTGTCATAAGCTTGACTGGACGGTATTGTAATATTATACATTTACATGGTTTTCAGCTTGTTTAGACTCGAGTGTTAAATTATGTCTCTCCAGTGTTTTGTACCCTGAAATCATGCAGTAAACTCTGATGGAAAATGGCTGAATTTTTCCTGAAGCATGTAGATTGAACCTGAATTTAAATATGACACAAGACAGCAGAATCAAGGAATTACAATATAAATGAACCACCATAACAGCATAATGTATGACGACAAAGCGTGTTAGTGACACACTCACAATAATCAATAATTCCGTTTAGGAACTAGGAACTGGTGATACAGTGAGAGGGTCCTAACACCATACCTCCATTATATCTCTCTGAATGGCCTGTCTTGTCGTACTTTGGACTTTCCAGTCAATTATAAAATTAATGCACTGTTTTAACCCATGCATTAATTGGAGTGACTTAAAATAGGTTTAATGAGCATGCACAATGTATTGTTTTGCATTTCCTGACAGATTTTGATGTGTGTATTTCATGTAGGTAAATATTTTATAAGTCATTAGTTTCAGTTTCTTTATTTCTTGAAAACAACATATTCCTCTGATAAATTAAAGCATGCATCAATATAGCATACATTGTGCAAACAAATGTTTTCTTAACTGTACATTATTTTGTAGAATCTAACTAGTCCAAATTGCTTGAAGCATTTTAAAATTAATTTTTGATGCTGGTAAACACCAGCAAACAGTATGACCGAGTTCTCATATCATTAATAAACATATTACATAGCGTTGATTCACATCAATAAAACTATTACATAGTGTTGATTCACATTAAAATAAACTATCACATGTATTGTACCATACTTTATACAGACATATTGTGTTGATTCACAAATTGACACATTGTACACGATAATTACATGTTATGGTTTTCGTTCAAGAGTAACATATAATAATGATTTACATGATAAGGATCTGGTGGTTTAGTACTTAGGATGGTTTAGTACTTAGGATGGTTTAGTACTTAGGATGGTTTAGTACTTAGGATGCAGTGTCGATTGCTTAATGTTATCCTCTCCATGATATCAAACCAGCACAGCAAACTTCATTAAGACGGATAACCTTATTTCCATTCATAACTTGTAGATAAAATGTACAAGGATTTCGGGTTGAATTTCCTCTAGTGTTCAGTGTATCTAATTGATGTAAATGTCACTTCATGATAACATATAAATCAGATCAGAGTCATCTGAAAGCTTTTACCAGTATTACATTTTCATTCTCTGTTGTAGGTGCATACCGATGGTGAAGAGGATGAGATGGGAAACTCCGGCTCCAGTGAAGCAGTGCCGGTCCGCTACAATGCTGTAAATGGGGTCCAGTTTGGCAGCTGCCGCACCAGAAACCAAGCAACTAGTCCCATTCTTGTACGACAACGCAGGTCCTCGAAGCACCATCGACTGCACAGGAAGAATTCCAGCGAGGATGAGGTTCGGCTTTTAAATTCCCAAGAGGACAGTTCCTCACAGATTCACGAGGACAGGTCACGGGTCCACGAGGACTCTTTGGAACGCTTGATCCATAATGCATCAGATTTCAGTGGAACTGAACCAAATAGTGGATCCCTGAAAGGGAATCTGAGTCTAAAGTCACTGTATGAACGCAACCATAGATACGGATTCGATGAACATTTTCACGCAAACAAATCGCACCTTTTTGACTCCTCTGGCACTGAAAGCTTACAGATAGAGATTTCCAGTTCACAGGAAATATTAACCGTCAGTAGCGTTCTGCTGACACCACCTTCCGACGACGATCAAAACTGTCAAAACAAGGAGAGTGTAACAAATGAGCACAAACCTTGTGTGAAATTCTCAGAAAACATTCCAGATCTCATAGCTAACTTATCCCCAACAAATTCAGAACATTGTATTGGTGATAGAAATGACTTAAATGTGACAGATCATTCAAGTTCTGCTTGGCAGATGACAGACAGTTCGAACCATACATCCCCCTTTCATTCCAGTGGAAGTGGAAAACTTTTCAGTAACTACACAACAGACATATCGGGAAACTTAAGTTTAGATGACGACGAACAAGATTCTTCCCCTTTGCACAAAGTGAGATGTGCAGACGGTCAGTTTCGGCAGACGTTACTTCAGAGACTTCATGAAATCAATACCTCCAGCACATCAACCTCTCTAAATTCGTCCCCAGAAACCTCTCCTTTCAGGTATGCAAGGAGTAACAGCTACGAGCAGGAACGACAGGAGAGTTTGTCGGGGATGAGTGAAAATGAAATTTTTACCGAATCTGCTGAAGTAGGTCAATCGACCGGAGAATATTTCGAAAAAATTGAACACGAGGTGGATGACATTGCGGATGAATTTGCCGAAATTACAGCAAAACTGGATGAATTAAAATGGCTGGCAACAAAACATTCCAGTGAGGATGACACGGAATATACTCCGAGTGATCCATTAGCCAAAAAGGCCTGTGATTTTGTGGAGAGGACCAGGGAGAAATTCCATCGCTCTCAGAGTGACACGTCGTTGAGTGAAAGTGCAGTAGACACAGATGGCGTTGACCTTTCCTGGGATAGTGAAGGTCAAAGTCAAATTAAGATCTTGATAAAACGCATCAACAGTCTTCCTTCTCAAATGGTGAGCGAATCTCAGGAATCGTCTGATGAGAACAAGGTCCACGACTCGCGTGACGAAGATCCCGACACCGAAGACGAGGAGAGGCGGGCCTCCTCATCAGATGGTGCTATCATATTCTTATCGGACAATTTTGAAACATGTGATAAACTTTTGCAAGACGAGAGTGACATTTGCAGTGACCATTACGATCAGGGACAGACAACTCTAGATGAGCTGGATACAGACAGTGCCTTTGATATGGACCCCGTGGAGTTGGTGTCATCGAGAGAATTATCTCCAGGTAAAGGTGGGCTATTGTGTGATAGGGATGGCACAGTTAGCAAAATACTGTCCAGTGGAGTGGGGGCGGGGCAGTATTGCGTGATTAGGTCCCCCATTTTAGAAGGTTATTACACCGATTCAAACGACAACACATTCTTGTTCACCCTTGTGAGGTATAACCGATATAGGTATAAGAGAATCAGATATTATCCAGAACGGTAAATAGAAAGCGGATTTTGTAAACGGACTTATTGTTTATAAAAGGTTTTTTTTTTTCTAGTCAATCTCATGGCATTTTTTTTCTAGTCACTATTTTACATAAATCTTGAGGTTTCCATCAATTATCACAAAACTGAAACAAATTAAGCAAGATTTAATACATGGGAAAATGTTTACACACTGCCTTTTGATCATAAGGTTTCATTGTTAAGAGAAATAAAAGAGATGCCCTCAGCTGATGGTACACATTACATATGATGGTATACATGCCAGTACATTGTCTTTAATAGCATGATTTGATATCCATTGTATTGTTAATCGGCTGAATGTATTTGCATGTTTGTAAATAAATCTTAAATCATAAAAATTCTTGCCCCACAGCAGTTCATTCTTCACCAAATTGTTGGATTGGTTTTAGATTATTTAGCAGCATGCATACTTAAATAATATTTTCTTCTTCAAATGAATTTCATCTTTTTGAGGAACTTGATGGCTGTTTTTTTATATTATGTTTATTTAGTCAATATTTTCATATTTTCACTGTTGTATACTTTCACTTTGTTTTGTTTTATCTTAATAACATAATTCTTTGTTAAATATAATTTTTGCTACAATATATTTGTGTTTCTTTTTATTTTGGGATATTTGTAAATGGGCATATAGGGAAGAGCAAGGCTTCATCATTAAAGCAGTACTCCTATTAGAAATCCTCCACCCTAAATATTTTATTTGTCCAAAATCTATGAAGTAGGGTCGGTGGATAGGAAATTATATTTATTTTTCAAACTTTACTAAATATTATTCAGATCACACAATCTTCCATTTAAAGGGATATTAATTCTCACTCATTTTGGTGAAATTTTTCTCTCACCCCAAATCATCTTAATATTCCTTTCGATTATAATAAAAAAGATGTATGAATGATATTTTGCAACCTTGAAATTACAGTTGAATTAAGTTACAACAGGAATGACCTAACATATAGTAAATTGAATTTTTGTCCAGGAAGCCAAAAATTTATAACGGGACATATTTAAAGCGTTTTAGATTTGGAAATAAACACAGATGCCTAATATTGTTTAAAATAGTTATTTTTAACAGAAAATCACTTGTATGAGTCATTTGGGTTAATTTTGATTCATTTAAATTTTTTTGACAAAATGAGTGACACTATCCCTTTAAGTTGCAGGCATATTAATATCCAAAACATGAAGAGCTCATTTTTCACCATAAACGCATGAAGAAGATTAAGCCGAAGAGGAGTAAGCATCTTGCTACACTAATCGTCTTGGATATACATAATTACAAGTATCGACCTCAGAAAAAATAAATGCCATTTCAATATTTTTTTTTTAAAATATGTTAAATAATTTTCTAGGATAGAGGGTATATTGGAAAGTCAGTGTAGCAGAAAGTACAATTTTGTAAGGACACTTGACATTTTGGCCAAAACTGTTGATAACATTTAATACTTTCATGTTCAGAAAGCCATTTCAAACATCATAAGGGAGACAACTCTCTTAAAACATCTTTATTTTTCTAACTTCCATAGGTTTTAAAACTAATTTTCCTATTTATTTGTTCACTGAATAGATTGATGCCAAAATTATAAATAGATCTGCAAGCTTTTCTATGCACTACATTATTTTTTTAAATGATTTTTAAGGACCCTCTCTACACTTCACACAAAAGAGCTAGTAATTTTAAGCAATTAGAGTTATCTGCCCTTATATAATATACATTAACATTGTGGGTATTTCCAAATTCTTCATCAGTTCAAGCATTTGTAACATGTCAGTAGGTAAAGATAAGTTAATGAACTCTTTATTTGCATGTTTTGTTTTCAAGTGAGCAATGGTGATTTTTTCATCAATACTTCATTATCTTTGAACATTTTTCCTGGAGCTATTAAAATGGCTCGTACCATATGTATAATAAGAATTACTTTAATGAGCTTAATATTAAAACCTTAGTGTGACTTAATTTTGTCAGCGTCTACAAAAATTTTTTTCATTAGTGTATAGAGGGTCCTTAGGCCACACCAATTTAATTTCTTGGTCTTCGGATTTTAGAAGGAAAAAAGTTGGTGCGGGCGAGCGCTATGTATATATATGAAAAGTTACAGTCGATGTAAAATGAATAGAGGCGAGCAGATAAATATTGCAAAGAGTCATTTTTTGCCCCAAAGTGAAGGTACATAATATCCTAAAATGTATCCTCTGAAATACATCGCTATATAATGATATATAATAGTCTATCTGCTGACTTCTTTTACATGTAATACTATTCAATCTTGGGCAGAATCCCCCCCTCCCCCCCCCCTTCCCCCCGGTTCTGTAGAGTAGACGTAGGACAACAACACCGCACAACCAAAATAAAACCAAAATAGTAAGAGTAAAAAATGTGCGAAAGAAAAGGGCAATTTGTTGCAGATGCGGGAATTTTTTAAAATATTATCTATTCGAAAAGCAGTAAACTAACGTTGCGCGCGGGATTCCGGGCGACCAAGGATTTAATTTGGTGTGGCTTAATTAACTTAATTTTCTCAGTGTTAAAAAAAAAAATTCATTAGTGTATAGAGGGTAAATTTCACTTTAAAAATTTATAAATCTTTCCAGCATAGTTCAGAGAGTTATGAAAAATATGCTGACTTGAAGCAATCCAGTTCATACCTTCATCATTTAATTAATTTTATTTCACGTGATCACCTAGCGCCGATTCTCATTAGAATTGAGGTGATTTTTCGATCATGCACTTGAACAACAATTAAAGTCTAATGATCGCTATTTTGTTGTTGTAATATAAAATTAAATGATAAGAAATAAATCTTATACTTTTTCGGGTGATATGCAGGTTATCACTGAGATTTTAGACGGTAAAACTCTTCATCAATGCGCTTCGCGCATTGATGAGTTTTACCATCTAAAATTCGGTGATACATGTACCTGCATCACCCAAAAAAATATAAGATTCATTTCTTTTATGTATTTTGGAAATTCAAATTTATTTCTGATATTTACATTTTACTCTCATTCTGTTAGAATTCCTAATAATTGAAATAGGTCGTACGCAATATATTTGATCAAGATTCAACTGCAGCAAATTCATGAGGAAATTAATGGCTATCATTGCACAATTTGTAAGATATCAAAGGCAAATGTAAATAATAGAAAATGAATTTTGATATGAAAAAAAATTAATCAAAAATATTTGAAGTAGTACATGTATATTGCATCTCTATATGTGATATAGATTCCTAATTTCAATCAATTAAAAATCTTGAAGTGTAATTTATGCTACCTTCATTTTATTTTATTAATTTGATTGTTTTATTTTTTTTAAATATGCATGCATGTTCACAGGTATATGTTGAATGTACCGATACCATATTATACCTACCTTCTATTGATGAAAGATCAATTAAACTTAAAGGCATTTTAAAAGTTTTCCAAGTATCATATGAGCTATGTATAAGGAAGTCTTTGACATAGATGTAATCGTGAGACTGAACATCATTGTTACAGCCTATCTAAGAATGACAGTTAATATCTTAATTGTGAGATTTCTTAGCGATTTTGAACTAGTTAGTTATCTTAAGGTGGAATGCTACACCAGAGAAATTTGACGTGGATGGAAAAATAGAGGATATGTTAAACAATATTTTGAAAATAAAAAGTTTCAAATTAACCCAATTTCATCAAAAAATGCATTTTTAGTAGAAAACAATTTGAAAAAAAAAATTGAAACCCCTGCTGGAGTCGAACCCGCGATCTGCAGTTCAGAAGGCAACATGCTATCTTTAATACTGAGCTAGTCGGCTAGGCATTTAATTTTGAAATGAATTGATATATAGCCTTGATAGTGATTTTTCATTCATATTTCGAAAGGAAGTCAGCCATTATGATGATGTAGAGATCCACCTTAATTGTGAGACTGACTTTTTTTTCCATTCCGGAGAAGTAGTTGACATTCGGAGGGGAAAAAACTTGTTGTTTGCTTTAACTCTGTCTAATTCTGTCTCCTCTCTTTAATTTGTCTCGAATCATTTCAGTTGCCAGGTAGCATGTCTTACTTTGATTTATGTGGTGTTTGTGTGATTGTAATGACGTAATCAAAACATGTTAAGACAGCAGTACATAACGACCATTTTAGATTTAATTGTTTTATGTTAGATTGTACGTGACTTTCTGAATGAGATCGAATAACTTTATTTCACTGAAGACAAAACTTCCCTGTTTACTGGGAGATTGATCCTTTTGAAAGTATGGAATTCAGATTTCAAAGTGGGTTCAATCAAGCATCTGGTAATGGTTTTATTGCAATCAGAGTATTGGTTAATTTACAGAAGGAATCATGATATTTTTTATGCTCCCCAAATCAAATGATTTTTTGACCTGTTTGTCCACAGGAAAAACTTTAACATTGGCCATAACTTTTGAAAAGTAAGTAAAAGGGCTTTCATATTTCACATGTTTATTCTTTATGACGAGCCAATTCCATTGTTACCAAAATTCTTGACCTCCTGACCTTGAACTTTGACCTATTTTCAGAAACTTCCATTGGCCATAGCTTTTGAATTGTAAACAATAGGGCTTTCCTATTTCACATGATTGTGTATTCCTTATGACAAGCTCTTTCCACTTGTAGCAAGTTTTGACCTCCTGACCTTGAACTTTGACCTCCTGACCTTGAACTTTGACCTACAAATTAAAAACTTTAACATTGGCTGTAACTTTTGAATTGTAAGAGATAGGGCTTTTATATTTCATATGTGTATTCCTAATGACAAGCCCCTTCCACTGGTTACTAGTGCTAACATGGGGCATCATAATGTTTCACAAACACATCTTGTTTTTCTTTGTTGTGTCTCACTGTGATCATTGTCAAAAGGTCACATCAATAAGTAAATACTTTAATTTAACTAGTGTCAAAGTCTTAGGTTGTGAGTTCAAGCCTCGCTCGATCATGTCACGACTTGAGACGTAAACATAAATAATGATTGCTTCATCACCACACACAGAGCAAATAGGAGTCTTGAGAATCTTGGGTCTTTCAAATATGACTTTAAAAATGGAGGTCCTGTTTTGTGGCAGCTGGCATCAAAGAGCCCTCAATGCTACAGTCCTCGGTGCTAAATGTATGGTCCACACCCACTCTCCACTACAGTTTGTGCCTACATGCAGGAATTATATACAGTCTCAGAAACGTTCTACTTTACCACACGCACAGTGACCGCACGTAGAGCAAACGGTGACCGCACACTGAATGCACGGTGACCGCATGCTGAACATTGATTGAAAAATGACTCAATGCATGGTGACCGCACGCAGAACGCACGGTGACCGCACGGAAAAATGGTAAAGTAGAACGTTTCAGGGACAGTAACATATTAAACGTAAATTGCAGTACAGTGCACCGTGCTCGGTTGACGCTCCACAATAAACATGCAAATAAAGAATCATTGAAGTAACATTTCATATTCATAACAAGGAAAAACCAAGATAAAAAACAAATTTTGAATATCCTATGGAAACCTGTGTTATTTAACCAAAGCCGACTATATTGTGGAGTAGGCAAAACAAAAAATGAATGGCGGATCATGATTCAAAGGTCAAGGTCACTTATTGACTTTTGCTAAAAATCTTGTGAACATGCTAGAAGCAATGTAGAAGACACAGCATCCATCAGAGGGTCATCAAACCTTCCACAAAGGTTCCCCATGGAGAAAGTATGAAACCAACTGATGTTTAAGGTCATTGATCAAAGGTCAAGGTCACTCTTGACTATTCCTTTAAAAAATTACCTTGCGCCAACTGATGTGCAAGGTCAATCATCAGGGGATCACTAAACTTCTACAAATATTGTCAAGGGTCAAAGATCAGAGTCAATATTGATTAATGCCTAAATATTTTGTGAATTAGATTGAACATATTTAATGGGTCAACCAGCGGGGCCCTCTGTGATGTTGCCACATTACATTTTTTCTAGTTTTTTACTAATACTATACATATACGCGAAAAATTCTCGTCTAAATTCATATAGTACTTCACCTACAGCTGGTGGCATCTCGGCACGAGTGAAAATTTCTTGACAGGACGTACAACTATATCCATGGTCACATGAGTGTGCCGAGCTTTTCAAAAGAAATAGCATTTAATCATGAGTAATATCCTTGATACCTTATGAGGAACTGCATCCTACCCTCAAAATATTTGGAGGAAATATGGTTGTAATACATGTACGTACAACAATGTAGGAGTTTATTTTGTGGGGCACGGCTCTTGCTATGAAAAGTTGGAACTTGGTTCATTGCACTTTAATTAAGGCAACTCACTTCTGTACAAAGAAAATCATAATCAACATGCAGTTTGCTTTCAAATTTTGCTCATAAATTTCACAACTTTTATATTTTATTTCTTTGAAACAATTGGCAAATTGATATACACATTCTAGGAATAACTACAGTAATTAAAAATCCTTTGTGCGTTTTATTCTGTGCCATTTAATTTAACACAAAAAATGGATTAATGAATGTAAATGTATAAATGATATAAAATTATCGGGAAAAAATACTAATTTAAATAAAAATGTGGTCAAAATATGAAATAAATATCAATATAATTTATCAGTTATGAATGAAAAAAATCTAATTATAAATTCATGGCAGTGAGGTTTTGTTTAAAAGAAAAAAAAACCAACGTTAATTAATGGTTTTAACCTCCAAAAAGAAACATATTCTTCTCTTTCGCTAATAGTTCATGAAGCGCTCCTCAAACATCTAGCCTTGCATGACAATTTTATCATCCTGGGAGAGATTTACGAGATGTTTATTTTTAATTGTGGAGCATTAATAAATTGCACCAGTCCATGTTTTTCCACTGTGTGGTATATACTGCAGTGACCATGATAACAATACAAGCATTGAGAGAAACAGGTCGAGGCTTGAAGGATGTGAACTAGCTGTCACACTGACAAAGGAAGTTACGCTTTTTTGCTATCATGGGTTGTTTTCTCTGGATTAGTACCATCTCCCATCATTTTAAAGGGGGACATCATGGTGTTAAAGGTAATTTTATTCTAAATCTAGCTATTAATTTCTATAAAAAAAATTTAAATATGAAATGAAATGGTTAAATATATATCTGCAATAAAATGTACATTGCTTAATAAAACTCTTAAAATGTTCTATGATTTTCATTAATTCTGATGTAGATTTTTTTTTTTTACAATATGAAAATAAATGTATGAGGTTGTTGATGACTTAAAAAATTCACTGGGGTTCGAAAGATTTGTTGATCACAAATAAATATGAATTTGTTTGACTTGGCTTTTGTAGATCTAATCTACATTTCAAAAGTATATACCTATTTATCTATGTACAAATCAAATATCCAAGGATGTAAGTTCATTAAATGCATTTTCGAGAATAAAGATGATAAGGAGGAATTGTCTTGCATGTATTGGGCAGTTTGTGACATCTCTTCACCGACCTGATGTGAACTTACCACATGTGTCTGTTTTCTCATATATATACATAATTATATATATATATATATAGAGAGAGAGAGAGAGAGAGGAGACTCGGAGAGAGAGAGAGAGAGAGGACTCGGAGAGAGAGAGAGAGAACTGGTTTGCATTTGTTTACTTTTGATTTTTTAAATATCCAAGATATTATTCTTCTCATAGAGATTGTAATAAGCTAGTTGAGCTTGTGAAATATTTTTATTATTATTATAATATCATAATTATATATATAAGGAAAAAGAGTACGACTTAATTAAATCATTCCATACCTCTATCATTGGTTATATACTAAACCTTTGTTATTACATACACAATACATACCTTTACATGCGTGAATGAAAACTACGTCATTTGCAAATTAATGTGGTGGTTTTTTTTCTACCGAGTGAAATACCACATTTCAATTAATTTTATCATTTTTTGTTAATCTGAATTCTTTTTTTTGTATGTAGTTTACACAATCAAAACTCCAAAGTAAAACTTGGGGATTTCCTGTAAATTTATATAAGACACTGTATACTTCTTATTCTAAATGTCAACTGACATTTAAAAACATATGCCATTTTAATTGTTGGATGGGTATGTCATGTTTTGCAGGGTCTTTGAATATAGGACCAAAGCAGGATGTCTTAGAATACTGTAAGAAGGAGTGGAAGGGACAGACCAGGACGGCCTCCATCATGATCAAGGTACACACTAGTTCAGTATCGGGTCAAGGTAATGCTGGCTTAGTAGAAGCCGGGCTGTTGAAAATACTGGAAGTGTACATATTTTGTTGGATTTATATTTTGAGCCTTTGGCAATGAATATTTGCAAATTTTCTGATTTTTCCCCCCAAAGTGAGCAGTAGGTTGGTTTTTTTTGTTGTTTTAATTTTTTCTTTACTTTTTTGTTGTTTTTTTTGCCTGTATGGATCATCTAAAGTGATATAATTAGGACTAAATACGGAAAAAGAAAAAAACATACTACCATTATATCATTTTCATTATATTCTTAATTCATACACTATATATTTTGTTTAGTTTTTCGCTTTTTTGTTGACTAAATACAGCATTTGAAGTCTAAATTCAGCATTATTACATAACAGTCCACTAAACATTAAGCATGCATGTGCATTTCTGAAATCTGCACAGCAGTACCACAGGATACAAAGTTTGTATAATTACCACAAACATGTGATTAATTATCTCCCATTACAACCTGAGGATCTGTAATGGTGTAAATTAATTAGCCCGTCTCCTCGCGCACGCTGAATCATCCCGTAGTCCCCCACACCTATCGCAGGTGATCTTAGCCTCTTTACCGGGAGACAAATGTCAGAAACCAAAATGGTCACCAATGAACGGCAGACGGCAAGTCCACAAATGCCATGTTTTTTCAAATCAAAACAAGAGTTTTGTGGCGTGTAAATTTAAGGAACACATTCTTTGAAACAATAACACCATTCGTCACACATAAATACAAAATTGTTCAAGGTTTTTAATTAATCTTTAAGGTACATTTATAATTTCTTTGATAAATTGCATTTAAAACTGTTTGACATATTTAAAATTGCCAACCTTAATATATTCACACATATAGAGATTTATGATACGCATATATAATTGACAATATAAAATGCTGAAATAATATGATGTTCTTTTCAAATTACTTGATGATCTGTGTTACCCATTTATATAGAAAATGCACAATCATGAATGCATGATTTTATTTCAACAAATAAAAAGTTAAAAAAAAGAAAAAATTAGAAATTTATGCGAGTCCAGTTTTGTAAAAAAAAAAATCTTCAAATGCCCCCAGGACCAGTGACTTGAGGTTAGGTACTGGCGATTTTGAAGAGGATGGTTTGCTGAAGGTTCAGGTACTAGTGATTTTAAGAGGGCATGCACAGTTCAACATTTTAATAGTTTCCAGGATCATAATTTCGCATTGATATCAGGTATCAGTATAAGAATATAACAAATTCCAAAACATGTCAAGTTAATTAAATGTAGGCAGAATAAAAGAAATCCATGAATGTTCATTATCATAAAGTGCACTCATAGTAATATGTACTCTATATGAGAAGGGTTTCAATCTCAGAAAAAATATCTATTCTGGCTTTTTTAAAAAACAAAATCAGCCATTAAAGATAATTAACAAAGACACACTTTTCGTGCATGAGGTTAATCATCATATTTCACCAATTAATTTTTTCCATCTAAACCACAGCCTTTAATTTGCACTGGTGTAAACCCACGTTGTTTCTGACGGTTTCCTTTGATTGATGTGTAAGTATAATGGCTGTACTATAGCTTACCCCTTGATTAATGTCAAAGGTTAAATATCAATGCAGTCTGTAGAAAGAAAATGTGATTCTTCTTCCGGTTTAGTGCATTACCACTGAAGTATTATCGCACTACGTGTGAGGGGGGTGAACATCTATGTACAGTACACGTTAAAATCAATAAAAAGTTTTTAAAAAAAACACAGAGTCGTCATCACAAGTCAAGATCAGTGTTGTAAATATTGGGCAGCAGTCTTATGTATGTTTTGAAATCAACTCAATTTCCTTCCAATGTACCTAAACTCGTGGATTACAACAAGGATTCAACTGTCCTGTGATAGTTATGTCATGGGAGGACCCGGGCTATGAATAGCCCTTAGCCACCCTTGCCTTGTTGTAAGAGGCGGAGCTAAATGAAGCTTTCGGGAATGAGACCGCAAAACAAAACCCGAGGATTCCATGTCCAGCAAGTGTACAGATAAAGATTCCTCCGTGGTCAAAGGCCATGCAGTTTGCGATCGCACAGGGCTTCAAATTTGCAGCCCTTCACCAGGCATTGGTGACATCTCCATATGATGTGAAAAATTCTCAAGAGGGAATTAAAACAATATATCATCAATCAATTAATCAATCATGTTGTCAGTCCAAATTATCACAGCCAAGCTTATTATGAGGTCAGTCCGAATTATCTCAGCCAAGCAGAATTTTCACTGAAATAAAATCTATCCCTGTTTCTTTTGATTTCCAGGCATATGAAGAAGTCCCCGTTCTGACTGATTGTCGACATCTGCACCAGATCAGGGGGGACAATTACTGTGGGATCAGAGGCGCGCTGCTACAATGCTTCATACAGAACATTAATGTGGTATCCAAGTGGCAGAATTCCGAGTCAGTGTGTAACAAGTTACAGGCGCTCTACAGAAATCCCCGCTCCGGACTGTCCCAGTGGACGTTTGCTCACCGAATTCCCTTCAACAAGAAAGATAAACTGTCAACCATGGCAGAGTGTGTTTCTTGTCTATTCAATAAGGTAGGAGGAAATGCTATG
>CAJDSM010026518.1:4217-19777 GCA_903981925.1 Ostrea lurida | reverse complement strand
GTTGTCCACAGGAAGAAAAAAACTTTAACATTGGCCATAACTTTTGAATGCAAAGTGATCAGGTCTTTCATATTACACATGGGTGTTTCTTATGATAAAGCCCTTTTACTGGTAACCAAAATTCTGACCTCCTGACTTGAAGTTGTGACCCTACTTTTCAAAAAGCTTCTAACATTGGCCATAACTTTAAATGGGCAATGACTGGGCACTTTAATATACACAGAATGTGTGTCCTTATGGCAAGCCCTTTCATATGGTACCAACATTTATTACCTCCTGACCTTGACATTTGGCCTACTTTTAAAAATTATTACATTGCCATAATGTTTGATTGTAAGTGGCAGACTTTCATATCTACAGTTGTTACTTCCCTTATGACAGCCCTTTTACCTTGTACAAATTTTTTTCTTTACTTGACCTTGAAGTTTTATCTACTTTACAAAAACTTTAACATTGGCCTAACGTTGAATGGCAAGTGGTAGATTTCATATTACACGTGTGTTTCTTATGACATGCCCTTTCTTACTGGTTCCAACATTTTTGACCCACCTGACCTTGAAGTTGACCTACTTATCATTTAATTTTAATTCACTCTGATCACCTAGCGCCGATTCTCCATTGGTTAAAACACCTTTTAGAATTGAGGTGATGTTTTCGATCATGTACCTGAACAACATAAAGTCTAATAGACATTGTTTTATTGTTGTAATATAAATTAAGTGATAAGAAATAAATCTTATATTTTTTCGGGTGATTATGCAGGCCATCACCATGATTTTAGACGGTAAACTTTTCATCAATGCGCTGTGCGCATTGTGATTTTGCCGTCTAAAATTCGGTGATACCTGCATCACCGAAAAAAATATAGATCATTTCTATTTTCAAAGACTTTAACATTGGCCATTAACTTTGGAGTAAGTGATAGGACTTGCATGTTACAAATGTGTTATTTCTAATGGACAAGCCCTTTACTACTCGGTACCTAACATTTTTTGAATCCCCTGACCTTAAGTTGTGCCCACATTTTCAAAAAAACTTTACATGGTGCATAACTTTTGGAATGGCAAGTGATAGACTTTCAAATTTCACATGCGTAATTCTTTTGGCAAGCCCCCGCCACTGGCCACGTGGAATCCGGGGGCTCATGTTTTACAACACATCTTGTATTAATGTAGTATGTTATAATGCTGAAATATTGCTCACAAGAAAAATAATTCGCCGAGACAAATTAATTTAACACTTTATGCGTAGTTTTAGAGTGACACAGAGAACGATTGTTATGCGACGTACATATTCTACTGCATAAATATGAGTTCTGTCATGATTCCAAAATTAAAAATTCGTATACAAGTACAAGATTTTATATGTTCAAGACTGAGATTATGAAAGAAGATAACTCCAGTTATTTACACTTCTTGTTAGGTGTTCTTCATTAATCCTGTCTGACGTGCTTCATGCCCAATGTTACACATTCCTTTTACTACACACCGATTGTTGGCTAGGTTCTACCCGTTTATGATCAATAATCTAAGGCTCACAGTGGGTGTTGGACCCGACGATAGGGTGGCACTCGTCTCCTGTCATCTCATCCCACCTCCAGTATGTCCAGTGGTCATTCTCATCTCATCCCACCTCCAGTATGTCCAGGGTCAGTTCTCATCTCATCCCACCTCCAAGTATGTCCAGGGTCAGTCTTATCTCATCCACTCCGTATGTCCAGGGTCATTCTCTCATCACATACCCACTCCAGTATGTCCATAGGTCAGCTCTCTTATCTCATCCCACCTCCAGTATGCCAGGGTCAGTTCTATCTCATCCACCTCCAGTATGTCATTGGTAGTCTCTCAATCTCAATCCCACCTCCAGTATGTCCAGTGGCAGTTCTCATCTTCATCCCACCTCCAGTATGTCCAGGGTCAGTTCTCATCTCCCCACCTCCAGTATGTCCAGTGGTCAGTTCCATCTCATCCCACCTCCAGTATGATCCAGGGTCATTCCTCATCCCACCTCCAGTATGTCCAAGTGGTCAGTTCTTTATCTCATCCCACTTCGTATGTCCAGTGGTTAGTTCTCTCTCATCCCACCTCCAGTATGTCCGAGTCAGTCTCATCTCATCCACTCCAGTATGTCCAGGGGTCAGTTCTTATCTCATCCCACCTCCAGTCATGTCCAGGGTCAGTTCTCTATCTCATCCACCTCCAGTATGTCCAGGGTCAGTTACTCTATCTCATCCCACTCAGTATGTCCAGGTCAGTTCCATCTCATCCCACCTCCAGTAGGTCCAGGTGTCAGTTCTCATCTCATCCCACCTCCAGTAATGTCCAGCGGTCCAGTTCTCTTATCTCATCCCACCTCCAGTTAGTCCAGGTCAGTTCTCTCATCCCACTCCAGTATGTCCAGGGTAGTTCATATCTTCATTCCCCACCTCCAGTATGTCCAGTGGTCTTATATCTCATCTCTTCCCCACCTCCAGTTAGTCCAGGGTAGTTGCTATCCCCCTCCATATGTCCAGGGATCAGTTCTATCTCATTCCATGTCCGACTATGTCCAGTGGTTCAGTTCTCATCTCATCCCACCTCAGTATGCCAGGGTCAGTTCTCTCTCATCCCACCTCCGCAGTATGTCCAGGGGTCAGTTCTTATCTCATCCCACCCCAGTATGTCCAGGGTCAGTTCTATTTCATCCCACCTCCAGTATGTCCAGGCGTCAGTTCTCATCTCATTCCCACCTCTAGTCATGATCCGTGATCAGTTCTTCATCTCATCCCACCTCAGTACATGTCCAGGGTCAGTTCTTATCTCATACTTCAGGTCATTTCCCACCCCGTCCTCAGTGTCCAGGCGTCAGTTCTCTCATCACATCCCACCTCCAGTCATGCTCCAGAAGGTCAGCTCTTGTTTGCATTCCTTTGTCAGATTTAGGTGAAGACAAGACAAACCGACCACAGTGTATGAAATTGATCGCTATCTTCGCCTTTTTCTTACCTGTGAATGATGTCTTACAAAATAATCATTTGTATTTTCTGAAAGATTGCGCTGGTAAAATGGCGAAGTAAACAATGTGTCAAACGTAATTATAGTCCAAAAAAAACATATACAAAATCGAGTGTAGGCAACATAACCTCCACAAAAAGCGAAGGCAGCATCAGTGCCATGGAGGAGTAAGCATCCTCTGTGACCCGTCACACCCGCCTGAGCCCGTAGTCGAAACAAACTAAACGGTTTATCCACCGTCCAAATCTAGTACGAAAATGACAGTCTAACAAAGGGTATGAAACAACAGCCAACATTGCTTGGTGATAATTTGTAATCGCAAACAAGGTCATTATAGCGACGTTAGAATTTGCGAAGATTGACTTTTAAACAGTATTAGTTTATACATCAACGTTTGGTGATGTTGGCCTCGCTTTAAAAAGTCCTCATTACAGCATGGCATGCTCTTGCGTATCGAATCAACTGAAGACATACAATGCTGTCTGATGTGTTTCATAGCCATTTTGTTAAGCGTTTTTCACACACTGATTTGACTACGGATTGTTCACGTTGACTATGGGCTCACGGCGTGTTGACCGGTCAACAGGGATGCTTACTCATCCTAGGCACCTGATCCCACCTTGGTGTGTCCAGGGTCCGTGATTGTCCAACTCTTGTTTTTGTATTTCTTATTTAGACTTACGAGATTGATCACAATTATACATACCATAAGCAGATGATAGTGGTACATTACTACATAGAAAAAGAAAGTTGACGATTGCAAAGTCAAAGTCATCCGTTTATCAATATGTAGTTGTCAGTCGGCATTAGAGTCAATATTAAGTAAAATATTCAAATATGAAGCAGATCTGTCAGATTCTTGGTGTCCTTTATTTCGAGTTCGTCAGATATTATCAAATGGACATGATTGTGAAAATATGATTGTTAATTGATAAGACATATCTATATACATGGTACCTATATGTAAGGTTGAAGGACACGGCCGTTTTTGTTTTTTTATCCTGATAGTTTTGGAACAAATCTGTTCGTATGAATATAAAAAATAAATGCCCATATGAATCTATTTTACACCCTCTCACCTCTCTTTTACCTAAGACAGGTTACAAAATAACGATTTTGATTATTGATTTATGTTTTACGTCCCAGTCGAGAATATTTCACTCAGATGGAGACGTTACCATTGCCGGTGAAGGGCTGCAAATTTAGGCCTGTGCTCGCACTCAGGGCCCTTGAGCAGGAGGGATCTTTATCGTGCACACCTGCTCTGACACGGACCTCGGTTTCGGTTCGATCCTCCGAGGACCGCCCCTTCAGTTACCTCTTACGACCACGCAGGGGATGCTGCCGACCTAGTAAACTGTATTAGGTATAAGAGAGGTGGAAGGTGTAAAATAGATTCATATGGGCACTTATTTTTATATTCATCACGAACAGATATTGGTTCCAAAACTATCAGGATAAAAAAACAAAAACGGCCGTGTCCTTTCAACCTTACATATAGGTACCTTATATAGATATGTCTTATCAATTAACAATCATATTTTCACAATCATGTCCATTTGATATATCTACGAACTCGAAATAAAGGACACCAAGAATCTGACAGATCTGCTTCATATTTGATATTTTACTTAATATTGACTCTAATGCACGACTGACAACTACATATATGATAAACGTGATGACTTTGACTTTGCAATCGTCAACTTTCTTTTTCTATGTAGTAATGTACCACTATCATCTGCTTATGGTATGTATAATTGTGATCAATCTCGTAAGTCTTAAATAGAAATACAAAAACAAGAGTTGGACAATCACGGACCCTGGACACACCAGAGGTGGGATCAGGTGCCTAGGATGAGTAAGCATCCCCTGTTGACCGGTCAACACGCCGTGAGCCCATAAAGCGTGAACAATCCGTAGTCAAATCAGTGTGTGAAAAACGCTTAACAATGGCTATGAAACACATCAGACAGCATGTGTATGTCTTCAGTTGATTCGATACGCAAGAGCATGCCATGCTGTAATGAGGCTTTTTAAAGCGAGGCCAACTACTCACCAAAACGTTATAACTAATATCGTTTGAAGTCATCATTTCGCAAATTCTACGGTCGCTATAATGACCTTGTTTGCGATTACAAATTATCACCAAGTCAAATGTTGGCTGATTTGTTTCATACCCTTTGTTAGACTGTCATTTTCGTACTATATTTGACGGTGGATAATACCGTTTAGTTTGTTTCGACTACGGGCTCACGGCGGGTGTGACGGGTCAGCAGAGGATGCTTACTCCTCCATGGCACCTGATGCTGCCTTCGCTTTTGTTGGAGGTCCATGTTGCCCTACACTCGATTTTGTATATGTTTTTTTGGACTATAATTACGTTTGACACATTGTTTACTTCGCCATTTTATACCACGCAATCTTTCAGAAAATACAAATGATATATTTTGTAAGACATCATTCACAGGTTAAGAAAAGGCGAAGCTAGCGATCAATTTCATAACTTGGTCGGTGTTTGTTGTCTTCACCTAAATTCTAAAAGGAATGCAAACAAGAGCTGACTCTGGACATACTGGAGGTGGGATGTGATGAGATTGATTGAGAGAAACTGACCCTGGAACATACTGGAGGTGGATGAATGAGAACTGAACCCTGGAACATACTGAGGTGGGATGAGATGAAATTGACCACGGACATTACTAGAGGTGGATGAGATGAAGAAACTGACCCTGGACAATACTGGAGGTGGGATGAGATGGAAGAACGTGACCCTGGACATACTGGAGGTGGGAGATAAGAACTGACCCCTGGACTACTGGAGGTGGGATGAGATGAGAACTGACCCTGGACATACTGGAGGTGGGATGAGATGAGAGACTAACCACTGGACATACCCGGAGGTGGGATGAGAAAGAACTGACCCTGGACATACTGAGGGGATGAAGAAACTGACTGGACACTGAGGTGAGATGAGAACTACCACTGGACATTACTGACGGTTGGATGAGATGAGAAATGAACCACTGGACATACTGGAGGTGGGATTGAGAACCTGACCACTGGACATACTGGAGGTGGGTTGAGATGAGAACTGACCCTGGAATACTGGAGGTGGGAATGAGATAGAACTGCCACTGGACATACTGGAGGTGGATGAGATGAGAACTGACCCTGGACATACTGAGGTGGATGAGATGAGAACTGACCACTGGACATACTGGAGGTGGGATGAGATGAGAACTGACCTGGACATACTGGAGGTGGGATGAGATAAGAACTGACCCCCTGGACTCTGGGTGGGATGAATAGGCTGCCCGAGCTACTAGGAGGGAATGAGATGAGAACTACCACTGGACATACGGAAGTGGGTATGAATGACATAGAACTGAACCTGGACATATACTGGATGGAGATGAAGAACTGACCACTCTGGACATACTGGAGGTGGGATGAGATAGAAACTGACCACTGGACATACGGAGGATGAGGATAGAACTGAGCACTGGATCTGGGTGGATGAATTGATGAAGGAACTGACCCTGGACATACTGGAGGTGGGATGAGATAGAACTGACCACTGACATACTGGAGGTGGGATGAGATAGGAACTGACCCTGGCCATCTGGAGGTGGGATGAGATATAAGACTGAAGGAATACTGGAGGTGGATGAAAAGAGAGAACTGACCCTGGACATACCGGAGGTGGGATGAGATAAGAATGACCACTGGGACATACTGGAGGTGGATGAGATGAGAACTGACCCCTGGACATACTGGAGGTGGATGGAGTGAGAACTGACCCTGGACATTACTGGAGGTGGGATTGAGAGCACAGGAGGAGCGAGTGCCCCTATCGTCGGGCACACCCACTGTGAGCTTCTTATAATATTGATACACATAAAACCGGGTAAACCTCTAGCCACAATCGGTGTGTACCGTAAAGAAATTGGGCATGAAGCACGTCAGACAGCATCATGAAAGAATTAACAAGAAGTGTAAATACTGAGTTATCTTCCTTTTATCTCAGCTCTTAATCATATAAAATCTTGTACGTGTATACGAAATTTTTAATTTTGGAATCAATGACAGACTCATATTTATGCAGTAGATTATGTACTGTCGTCATGAACAAATCGTTCTCTGTGTCACTCTAAAACTACGCATAAAGTGTTTAAATTAATTTGTCTCGCGATTATTTTTTGTGAGCAATATTTCAGCATTAATAACATACTACATAAATAAACAAGATGTGTTTTGTTAAAACACTGATTGCCCCCGGATTCCACATGGTCAGTGGAAGGGGCTTGCCAAAAGGATTACGCATGTGAAATTTGTGAAAGATCTATCACTTGCCATTCAAAAGTTATGACCAATGTTAAAGATTTTGGAAAAGTAGGGCAAAAACTTCAAGTCAGGGGATCAAAAATGTGTTGGTACCCAGTAGAAAGGGCTTGTCATTAGAAATACACATTTGTAACATGCAAGTCCTATCACTTACCGCAAAGTTATGGCCAATGTTAAAGTTTTTGAAAAAATAAGAAATGAATCTTATATTTTTCGGGTGATGCAGGTAATCACCGAATTTTAGACGGCTTAAAACTCCACCAATGCGCAAGCCGCACTGATGAAAAGTTTTACCGTCTAAAATCTTCGGTGATGGCCTGCATATCACCCGAAAAAAAAATAAGATTTAATTCTTATCACTTAACTAATATACAACAATAAAACAATGTCCATTAGACTTTATTGTTGTTCAGGTACATGATCGAAACATACACCTCAATTCTAAAAGGTTTTAACCAATGAGAATCGCGCTAGGTGAATTACACGTGAATTTAAAATTAAATATAAAGTAGGTCAAACTTTGCAAGGTCAGGGGGTCAAAATATGTAACCAAGTAGAAAAGGGCATGTCATAAAGAAAACACACGTGTAATATGAAATCCTAACCAACTTGCCATTCAAACGTTACGGGGCCAATGTGTTAAAGTTTTTGTAAAGTAGATAAAACTTCAAGGTCAAGGTACATGTAAAAAAAATAGTGAAGCAGGTACCATAGAAATGGCCTCTGTCATAAAGGAATACACAAATAATATGAAAGTCCTTGCCACTTACCAATCAAAAACATTATGGCACAATGTTAAAATTTTTAAAAAGTAGGCCAAATGTCAAAGTTCAGGGAACAGTGGCGGATCACAGGATATTGTCGAAAGTGGGGGGGGCGGGCAGTCCGTAGAAAAAAGATGGCCAGATTGCTTAAGATTTGGGAATATAAAATAACCAAAGGGGGCCAGGGCGAAAGCCCCGGAAGCTCTCAGGTTTAGAGTTCTTTAAAGTTACTTTAGAGGTTATTTAGCTATATATCTATACAATAATAATTAAGTTTTGGTCACACCAAAGGGGGGGGGGGCGGGCCCCCTGGGCACCCCCCCTCTAATCCCCACTTGCAGGAGGTGGTTAAAAAATGTCATAAAAACCAGATTATAAAAGCACAAACGTAACATAGTAGAAAGGGCTTTCCATAAGAACACACATGTACTTGCGAATGAGTTTTAAGGGGGGGGGTGGGAGGTCGTCGCCATCGAACAAGTATAGACGCGCCATGGTTGGAGAGAGGAGAGTTGAGGAGGGGATGTAGGGGTGCCGGGGGAGAAGTGTGTGATAGTGAGAGTATGTGGTTGTTGGAGAGGAAGGGGGGTTGAGGTCAGGAATAAGGGGGCTTGCGAAGGTCAGGAGATGGTCAGTGGGAGGGGGATGAAATGTGGGGGGCGGGGGGGGGAGGGGGTACTGCAAGGTAGTTAAGTGAAAAGGAGGGGCTTGATGGGTCGAGAAGGTAAGGAAAGGGAGGTAGGCCACCGGAGGAAGGCGGGAGAGGTGGGGTGTTAAGGGTAGTGGAGAAGGACGCGGTGAGTCTGCGTTGTCAGAGTGCAAGGAGGGAAAGTGTATGGCCGAGATGGGTTAAAGTTGTTTGGCCTGTGGTACAAACGAGTACAGATAAGCGCGATCAGAGAAACTTATCTATGCCCCGGAAATGCGAAAGGAGTGGAGGATTCGTACGGGGTGGGGGGGTGCAATGGTGGTCGATAAAGAAAACATGTGTATGTTGTTGGAGAGGAACTTGTGGCTTCGCGTGGTGAGTGTGCCGTTTTCTGTGGTTGTGATGGAGGGTGAGATGTGTGCAATGTTGGAAGGGGACCCGGAGGTTTGGAGTTGGAGATGGAAGGGAGCTTGGGTTGGTGATACAGGGTGGCGTTCCGATGTTGGATAGTGGTTAGAGGGGGATGTCACGTGCCAGAAGAGAGTGCGGACGCAAGTTCTCTTCTCAGTGTGGCGTGGCCGGGCGGGAATGAGGATAGAGTTTTATGAGAAGGGGCGAAAATGCGTCGTGTCTTATCTTCGATGCGATAGCGCGGGGAACCTGCGCTGTGTTCTCTTGAATGTGGTCGGTGGTTTGTGTAAGGGGAAGGTGGGGGGAGGCGGGAGAGAGTGTATTCAGTTGCTGGATTGAGGAGGAGTGAAGCTGTGTTTCGTGGTTACATCGCCCGTAGATGGAGAGGAGATAGGTATGGAGATATCGATTGGTTAATGAGAGGCGTGAGAGTTAGGCATGTCTGTGATGGGGATTGGGAGGTTGATTGATTGATAACTTTCTGTAGAAGATGGGGGTTTGGCAGGGAGAGTGACGAGAGGTGTTTGAGGAGAGCACAAGGACCGGATAGGCCGACCGCGCCACCAAAGGTTTGGATGGGTTTTATCCTGTCTAGAAGGAAGGGGGAGATGAGAACGAATGTGGGTAGGGGATAGGGCCAGGATGTTGTGTCAAAGGGGGGGGGTGGATTATGAGATTAAGGGGTGGTTGGGAGATGGGGGTGTGGGGGACTACCCAAGGGGGGAAGTTCAGCCGGTTTAAATGTGGCAATTCTGTCTACATTAGTAAGGTATAGAGTCGGCAGCAAATGAGAGGCGCACCTGGTCGGCGTCAAGGAGCAGGGTCTTATTGAATTAGTATACATAGGCGTTCGAGAGGGGCCTGCAGTGTATTTTCTAGGTGAGACCGCAGAGGGTTAAGCGCGCGAGGCGATATAGGGCATTGACGTCCAATGGGCAGATAGAGAGTGTCGTGGGGCAATTCTGGAAGCGCGGAGCAGAGAAATTGGGTTAGAACGTATGTGACGTACAGAGAACATTACGTGGTGATGCTATGAAACACGGGGGCTTGTCGAAGCTATTATATTTCACGGGTGGGGTGCGTCACTAGGAGCGGCAGGGAATGTAGAGGATAGATACACGCGAGCGTTCTCCGTTTAAGGAGTAGCCAGTAGAATTCTGTGGGGTATCTTTAAGCGGGGAGATAGGGGGAGTTCGTCAATGCGTTGCGGAGGGAGGGATGTTGTTCGTATTCGATACATTCTAATGTAAAGGAGTGTATGTTTGTTTCGGCCATCGTGAGATGTAATGTGCAAGCAGTTGAAAAGCAAGAATAGGAGAACGATACCAGGAGGAGGAGAGGAGGGGAAGTGATGGCAGAATCCAGAGCGTGGGTGTTTTCTAATTATTGTGAGTGGTGGAGTGAGTTAGCCAACGTCTAGTGAATGAAACAGGGACGAGGGAGTAGTCGGCCCCTGAGTGTAGGCGGGGAATGGCGCGCGGAGTGGAGGAGGGAGCTGGCGTGTTATGGTGTGTTTGTGGGCGGGGGGGGGATTACGAGGGCATGCCGTGGGGGGGTTGTTCCCTTCGTGTTGATGATGACCAAATGTGGTGGTGAGGTATACGTAGGTTTTTAAGAGAAAAGCATATCGGAGTAAGGTGGGATTGTATTGCAACTTTGCATTAGAGTGATAATCGAGAGTTATTTTGGGCAGCCAGGCAGTGTTAGTGTAGCGAGTTCGAGGTAGGAAGGGAATAGTGGTGGGCGTGTCAGAATGGGATGAGAGCGGTATTTTGTGACTACAAACATTTTCATATGAGCGTGAATTTGTGTGGGGATCGTAGCTTTTCGCCGAGATTGAAAGGTGGGATGTGAGTCCTGCAGGGGGGGGGTGGGTTTAGACGGTGCAGATTCGCCGCTTTCCGAGGTGTTTAGTGGGAGGAGACTAGGGCGCACATTGTGTGTGTAAGACTCGTCGGGTGCTTTTGTTTGTGGTGGGGGATGCCTTTAGGTGGTGTCTGCCAGTGTTGTGTGTTTTAGCGCGGCCGTGTCTGAGTCAGCAGGGAGGGAGAATGTGTCGTGATGGTTCGCCTCAGGTTATATGGAGACCTAAGCATATTGAGTCAGGCCCGTACTCGTGAATTGAGACTAAGGATGGTGCAGCTAGTGGCAGCGCGTGGGAGACTTCATGTGTCTCAAAGATAGAAGATTTTGCTCAACATGCACAGCACGACGGGATTTTGGGACATAGGAGTTTTATGGGGCTACCTGTGAGAAGTTGACGCGATCGGCGAGGAAGGGAATGAACAGCGAGGGCGAACTCTGCTTGTTTGGGATGGTGGTCCCGCGGTCCAATCATTTGGAGGACGATGATGTAGGATATGTACTTTTCGCTTCAGGTTGAGTGTCGGAATATTGCACACTAACTTGGACACGCAGACAATAGAGTGTTAATTAATTATTATTAATGTAAGCTACATCATTCATACTTTTCGATGCACTGAAAAAGGATTCCGACTTCATGTACCCACACACATCAGACCACTATTCTAGAATGCAACATAATGGCTAATAAACACAGACTGATAGAAATGAAGTAGATCAGAGAGTCCAAATCGATATTGATTTCTGATAATTTGGTATACGAAAAGGAAATTGTACCATAATTAATCAAATGAAAATATCTTGGCAAGCAGTTTGAGAAATATATAAAGGGTGCTGACGAGAACTTGAATATATATTTTATCGATTTTTATTTAGCCAAGGGGTCATAATTAGTGTGAAAAATGAGAATTGATTTATATAACCAAAACACTCGAACGATCTAACTTTCTATGGGCCCAAAACTAAAAGTACCAAAATAATCAAATGATAAACTGCAAACCAGTGAGTAAAAAAAATGTGCGGTGAAAAACTGAAAATTATGAAATCACTCTGAATTCCAAGGCCATTATATTCAGTGTACACACAATGGGATTAAAACTCAAACTCAAACTTGATCTGTTATACTTGGTATTTGCAAAGCAATTACCAATATATCAAATTGAATTATTTGACCAAAACAATGATGAATAAAGTGCACTGGAAAAATCTACAATTTATGAAATGCTCTATGTCCAAGGGCCATAACACAGTGAAAAATATGAAATGAAATCAAAAACTGAAACTCGAAATCTTTGATTCACTGTTAAATTGTTTAGCAAAGCAATTTGCCAAATATCAGTGTGAATATCTGCAATCAGTTATAAAAAAAGATGGAAAATCCAATGGTACTATAGGGGAAGCAGTAAGACATGAAGACAGACATACAGACACAAAGAGAAAGCTATAGTCCCCTCGGTTACAAACCGGTAGGGGACTAATAATATTCTTATTGTGACTCAACAATATATCGATAACTTGATAATCCAAAAGTTAATTGCTCTCTGATCTGTCCTTACTCAAATCATATGTTGCGAAGAATGGAGGGGAGATTTATTGTTGAGCGTGCTGCTCAACCAATGCCTTTGTCAAGTTTGCATGAAGTGCAAATTCCGTCATCAGCAGTGCATATCTCGGTTTGTTTTTATCCTCAACTAAATGTTCATCTATAGAAATTTTGTATATACGATTCAATTATAGTACAAAAAAAAAATGAAAAAAAAAAAACAAATATATAAAAGAAAAAAAACAAAAGAGAGAGAGAAGAAATAAAAAGCTCAAAAAGTAATTATGATTCTTATCGTTGTAACTTGAACATTTGTCTCCTTTGGGCAAGTCTCTAAGATTTTGGGAATTTTGATCACAAAAAGAAAAGTATAAAATTCAGTAAACTCACTGGTGCTTTATTATTATTATCATTTTATAGGTCTTCCGTCTACAACGAAAAGATCTTATAGTGATCGTACTGTTTCTTTTTATTATTATTCTTCACTATTATCATTATTTTCCCCTCATGGAAAATACAATTACTCAAAAACGCCTCGATTGATTTTCAAGATTTTTTTCAGGTGAGTTGATGATCATATGTGGAGTTTATAAAACGCCGTTTGTTGAAAAATTCACTTCCAGTTTGGAGATGTAAACTTCCGGTTTTATATTTTGTCCGCGAGTGTTCTCGGAGATGGTTTGAGCCAGGGATATGAAATTTTCAGGGATGAAAACTAAATTCTTTGGATAATGTTTGTATTATTTTCTATAGAAGTTTCAGTATCAAAGTTAGACGTTTTGTAACATTAGGTTTACAACGTGGCAGTTCTATAAATGGAAAGAGGGGAAACGTCATAATCACGCGATCTCCTTATATGGAAGTAGAATTCAAAATCACGCTTGAAATATTTGTAATATAAATAGCTTACATTCGACGTATTTCTGAACTGTAAATGCAAAAATATATGATTAGATATTATGACATGTTATTAGATACGTATGCTATTGTAAGGTCATGTGTATCATCGCAAAACAATAATACAGTTCTGCGCATGCCTACATCCAAGGCGACTTTGTTATTTTTCATAGGTTGGTAATATTATAAATAATTAGAAACAAGTGCTTTGTTCTTGTGTATCTTTTTACTTTCAATGTTGTAATTACGTATGAAAGCATAACTTTATTAAATGTATCAGTAGAAAAAAAATCTGAAAGATTTATTTTTTTTTAAAAATACAGATTATACTATTTCAAGACAATATAAATTGTTAAACGTAATCATAATCTCCAAAAAAAACATTAATGCAAAGTCGAATGTAGGGCAACACGGACCTCCGACAAAAGCGAAGGTAGGATCAGGTGCCACGGAGGAGTTTGCATCTTTTGCTGACCGGTCACACCCGCCGTGAGCCTTTAGTCGATCTAAAGACATCTTTGATTTACAATTTATGATTGTCTGAAGATAGTCCTAAGACTTGTCCTAAGATATACAGTATATATATCTTAGGATCAAATCTTAGGACACTTTCGAAAACCAGGCCCCTGGAGGATACTCTGCAATAGGAATCTTGAATAACATTCAGTAATAGCAATGAGACTGTACGATATGCACATGCATTAAGTATTTTGTGCAGGTCCATATATTGATGATAGCGAGCATGATGAATATGATGAATAGGAAGCCTTTTTCTGCATTCACTGCATCAGAAATATCTGTCATGAAGTCAAACAAGTTCCTTGTTCTTTGTTCATCTATCATTTACATATCTAGGTTCCTTGCATAGTTCTAGTACAAAATATGGTGATGGTTCCAAACTATCTACGACATTGATATAAGCGTTTGATAACGGATGCGATTTCAACTTTTCAGCATGTTTATCACAAGTAATATCTTCATATTGGCCTTTTCCATCTTGATGTAAATCATCAGAGAATCTCAGGATGCCATTTTGATTGTTTTCCATTTGGTGTGAAGGTTCATCTATATCACCGATTTCATGATATTCCGTTCCATGTGCCATTAATACTGTATGACCTATGATCGACGATTGATTTGCCTGCTGTAACAAATAACAGGATGTGATAATGAAATAGGGACAATATTTTACTCATTTTATATCCAAACCAAAACAATTTCACTTTTAAACTTTGAAATAACAGATCTTAAACGCAATGATACAAACTTTGTTATGTACATTTGCGGTATAAGCAGTTTGTATATATGTAGATATAAAATATTGTGTCAGGTCACAGTAGCAAATTTTATCATTTTGAGGTCACGGGATTTACGAAATGTTGAACTTAAACGAGATTATTGAAACCCCTGTAACATTAAATTATTTTTCAACTTGTTTGTCATAAATGCGAGTTTTTTTTGTTAAAGTAGAGTCTACGTTTAATAAATTTAAAATATCGAAATATGAAGCAGCTGTGGAAGACTCTGTAGTGTCTTTTGCTTGGAGTTCAATAGTATACACCAACTCCGACATTTGATGGAATCTGAATATCATTTATATTTGTGAATAAAATCTAACTAGCTGTAGATAAAACAACTACAAAGAATCAATATGAAACTTAAATAAAACTATGGGAACTTCTGTTTTCAGTATCTATGTTTCTTTAATTAACGATAAATATTTCGTCGCAAAGCACTTCCTGTACAAATCGATAAATTGTCACCGCAAAATGCAGATACAGTTCATCGTGCTTAACAAGTTTCAGAATATTCTGCAGCTGACTTACTATAGACTGGTCCACCAGGGAGAAGTCATACGCTTCGTCATAGTATTCATCCCTTTTTCTTTTGCAGCGGATACATACGAGGATAAGAATGAACACAGAGAACACCCCTGTAATCAGCAGGGGAATCACTACAGCTAGGAAACCAACACTCGGCGGAGTAGAGTCAATCTTGATCGGAAGTGACGTAGTTATTGCTAGAAATCAGAGAGAAATGTTTTCAGATGCAATGTAATTCAGTTCTGAACTTATCCAAAATAATATCACAAA
>CAJDSM010026515.1:0-30685 GCA_903981925.1 Ostrea lurida | reverse complement strand
TTTACTACATCTATCTAACTGTATCAAGATTATAAGCCTGTGGGCCTCAATTGGCTCACCTGTACGGACAATTTAATGTTACTATTCATAACTCTTTAAATGAAAACATCTTGTTAAGTCATGTATAACAAAGTTGTTTAGTTTTGCTAGGTCTATCGAACCGTATCATAAAGGCCTGCAGGCCTAATGGCTCACTAAATTAGTGTTGCAATTGATAATGTTTTACTCATTAATATTCTGTTAAGACATTTTGAAGAAAAGTTGTTTACATAAATCGCCCAGAGGGGCCTCATGGGCTCACTTGCCCAGACAGAAAACTTCGAAAATGTTACCTGCAACTCGGCTATAGCATCTCTGATGTCTTTCTGATTTTTAACATGAATTCATGTCCGGGCCATATTCTTTGTTCTTTGCCATAGACACTCTCTGTATTTGGCACATGGATGTATCACCATGAGACGATGTGTCATGTATTCTGTTTTGTCTGTCTGTCTGCCCATCCGTCCGTCTGTCTGTGCAGATTCGTGTCCGGGCCATAACTTCTTTGTTCTTTGAGGTAGGCATATCATATTTAGCTCATGAGTGTATCACTATGAGATATTGATGACCTCTGTATGACCTTAACCTTTGACCTCAAGATCAAAATTATCAGTTTTTTAACATGAGTTTGTGTCTTCCGGGCCATAATGTCTTTGTTCATTACCATAGACATTTTGTATTTGGCACATGGGTGCATGGATGGGGGTATATAGAAATCACTCTGTTTGTCCATCTGTCTGTCCGTCTAAAGATATGTGGGTGGCGGGGGGTATCCTTTGTGAGTTTTACTCACAGTATTTCTAGTTTAGATTGCAATTCCTAGAATGCAGACGATGGTCTTCTCTCCATTGGAAGACCAAAAATCGGGTCTGGGGCTCTGTTTCACAAAAGGAATACAACTGTATCAAACTTCGAGCGATAAGAACGATAAATGTGATGTACCTTTTGGAAAGAGTAGTCCGACATGACTGAATGAAAAGGGCGAAGATACGAACAAGTGATCAATCTCGTAAGTCTCAAACAGAATACAAAAAGAACAGGGCAAACACGGACCCCTGGATACACCACACTTGGGACCAGGTGGCTAGGAGGAGTAAGCATCCCCTGTTGACCGGTCACACCCGCCGTGAGCTCATTGTCTTGATCAGGTAAACGGAGTAATACGTATTCAAAAGCGGTGTGTAAAAACGACTTAACAATTGCTATGATACACGTCAGACAGCATTTTACCCAATGAAAGGTCATGCTGGCAAACTACATGTAGATCGTTATAACGACGATAGAATTTGCGAAATGATGCCGTTAAATGTGACTGTTGAAATCCATTCAACAACAACTTGTTTGTAAGTAGCCCTTTTGGGGGGTATTTATAAAATGAGCTCTTAATTCTTACATGCAAAATTGACTATGCTATTCAAACACAACTTGTTCATATCATTTTAAATCTTGAAAATGAATACAAAACAATAATAAAAGACTTAGAGTGGAATAAAATTGGTCTAAGTCGTGATCCTTGAGGTATACCTATATCAATGCCAACAGGATGTGTACAGTCATGCTACTCCCTGGCATCTATTACATGTGTAGTTCATATATGCATTAATAGGGGTAGGGAAGGGTGGACGTTAAACTTTTGACCATTTATAAATAAAGAGGAATTTTAATAGAAGGTGAAAACATTGTTGAATTGAAAATATGCAAAAAAGATTTATGACAATGTAAATTTTTGTCGTGCTATATTCTTAAATTTGCTCTCCTTTTACAATATTTTCCCTTTTCATATTACTTTCCGTTTGTCAGTTTAATGAACTCAGTGTCTGATCTGATAAGTAATAGTATGGTGTCTGAAAAAAAGAAACTTTTCTATTTTAACCACTTGGAGGAACTAATTGTATATAATCGATCAACGGCAACATAAATCTCACATCAAGTGATCTATATGAAGCATTGCTTTGCCTTTAATAAACAAAAATGCAAAAAGAAGTAAGTCACTGTGTTACAAGATGGCCCCAGGTTCCAGATGACACAGTGAAGAAGTATGTAAATCTACAGCGAACTGAAGAAATACGCAACTATGAAATAATCTCACCTACCGGATTCTTTTTGGTCGAGTTTATGTGCACGAGTTTCATTATTACAATGAATTACTAATATACAAAATGAAAATGAACCTTTCATCTGGTTTGTGAAATCTAAATACAGAAATAGCAAGTTACAATTGGACAGGGCAATGACTTTCATTACAGGAGAGATGCAATGATGTCTAACTGATTGATACACGCTAATCCATCAAATTGTTGTTTGTTTGTTTTAATTAACGTAAATTACTATCTAATAATAGTGCACTATCATAGTCCATGCTTTAGAAATCCATGATTATACTTGCTGCCAAGTTAATTACGTGCATCACCCAGTGTTGGTTATCCATAGACACTAATGGCAAAGCAACACATTTGTATTTCTATGTTTTTGAGGAAATTGGAATGTTGAAAAAACTTTCTGTATGGTCAAAGATAGTCTAGTACTTTAATAAGCAAGCTACGAGCATAGACATACAAGTATGTAATTAGAAATGTTTAAAATGTGAACCCCAAATGAAAATATCCTCGTCTCGGTTGAAGTTGTTTTAGTGCTGCAAAGAAACGCTACCAAACCAACGGTACGGTGAAAGCCAACTTCACAGTTAATGACTTTACGCCTTCCATTGGAGTCGAAGCATTATCGTGTCATGAATCTTCCGTCTTCAAATAAAAAATTCATGGTGCCAATCCAATGCTGAAAAGTTCGAATCCTTTGAACCAGCAACCCTTAATGCAGTGAAGTGAAGATTAAAATGGATGGGATGAATAACAAAGACAAATGAAATAGGAAAAGGTGATTTACGGTACGGTTCTCAGTCAAACGTAGGGATCGACAGCCGTTTTTGCCTTTGGTAACCTAGCTTTATGAAATATTAAATGAAATCATACAGCTAGATAACCAAAGACAAAACTAGCACCGCCATCTTGTCACGTGAATCCTAATTGCCATCACGCCGCCATCTTTACACCATATGGCCCCGAGTGATGTGTGATCTTAGTCTCATGTTCAGAGGAATTTTAGTCTCTTCTTCCATATCTCCCAATGTACTTACAGTTCCCTGAAATGAGAAAAGCAAGTTCATACAAAAAATTCTCACGTTGATGAAAAAAAAAAATGTTTTAAGTTTTGTACTTACATTTGGCCTATGAATACTACAAATTCCATATGCAGACGTTGTCGATTTATCAAAAGTAGAATCTATGTGTCAAGAATTGCTAAAAAGTTACACATGGTTCAAATTATTCCCGTGATTCATCCATGATCAGTCATGGAGAGTGAAATTCAATTTAGTTTGAATATTTGTATGTTTGCAAGTAAGCGAAATGAGGCTTGAAAAGTATTGCGTACATGAACATTTGTAATCTGCTCTGGTACAATGGAGTTTAAAAAGATTAGCTTGATTAATTCATTAACTAACAAATTGTTCTTACTTTGACGCACTGGGGATTAATGTTTGAACTTTCAACTGCACTGGTACGTGTACATGCAAACAGCTGCACACGCTTGGCAAACGTAATCATATTATAATTTAAAAGTCTGCTCGCAAATCCATAGGCTACAATAACCACAACAGGATTGTTCCCTTCTAGCAATATTGTTGGAAGATGGCGAGTACCTTCTGATCTAGATTGAAATGTTCGCTAACAAGCGTTTCAAAGAAAATTTAACTGATCATATCCTCTTTTTGATTAAATGACGAATATTTGTGATCGAGTCTCAGAAGACGAACTAAACACCCTCTCTGCCTCCGGTAACTTAGCTTTATGATCTTGCAAACTCAGTCACAGAGCCAAGCAACCAAAGGCGTAATGGGCGAATGTCAACGCTGGTCACACTGAGTAGGTTCAAAGAACTTTGAATTCATTTCTGTCCCAATAGATAGGTTAGTATAATTTGGAACACTTTATCCAAATTGTTATTTTTGCCATTTTAAAAACTATCTTAAATTAATTCTATGTAAAGGGAAACATACATGTATATTAACTCTGAAGTGAAAGCGGAAAGAGAAATATTCTCTGTGGTAAAAGTTCCAACGTAATTTGAATTGAGGAAACTGGCGTTACGCAGAGAATATATTGTTTACAAAGTATATGAAAATCATCTAAATGCCTCTTACGCAATGAAAGCTCTATAACTAGGAAATCAGCTTACCACATAGAAGATTCAGAACAGTGCGAGCCCAAACCAAACAAGGAAGGCCCCATAAACCATCTAATATTAACCGCATACAAAGAAAAAAGTAAAAAGAAAGAGAGAAATGTGTTGAATCATGTGTTTAAAGACAGAAAAGACCCCAAAAGCAGTGAAATGAAACAGAACAAGATCTCAAGCCCGAGGGCATACAGTTCGGGAGAAGTCTCCGTCTAGCGATATTATCGATATGCTATAAATCTTGCACGTTGAGGGTTTCAAAGGGTCGAGAAACAGTGAAGTTGATATTAATAAAAGTTTAAGGAAAACACGAATTTCCGTCCATGATGCTGCATCAATAAAAAGAGGTCGTACTACCACGCAACCTCTCATGATGAACCCACATGAATGTATGCGGACTTGGTAACATATGGTATTGAAAAAATGACAAATTCCTTGAGAAACACTGGATAGAGGTTTTCTTCTGAGAGGTTCCAGGGGAATTGGTCCCTTGAGGAAATTCTGGTGAAATGAGTCCTCATTTTTGCCTCCGGTAACTTAGCTTTATAATATTGCAAATACAATCATACAGCCAAGCAACCAAAGACAAAACTGACGAAAGTCTCGGCTAGGTCCGGATCCGTCCTTCCCAGTGACTGACGAATATCTCGACTATATCCGGATCCGTTATTCCCAGTGCCCGACAGACAGTTAGCGCAGAAAAAAGTGATTCCATCTTCTCCATTTTGGGTGTCTGACTATACCATGATGATGATTCTATTCATGTTCGAAAATATGAGCTCCGTTCTTAATTAAAACATCACAAGTTTATACGAGTATTTGAAAAAATATCAACAGCTGTTGTCAATATCAAACTTGCAATATATCCAACGAATTCATCGGAACAATCCTGATAAATATGTTTCTTACGAGTTAATCGATATTAGATGGTCTTTTACCGAGAAAATGAGGGAAATTTGAAAGCATAAGTGGGATTCATAGAGCAGTTCCCCAATCCCAAATATATTTACTTGCAATAAAAGTTTGAAAAAATTACGTTAATTTGCAGGTGGGCTTTTCAACAAATAGATGCATAACTATAGTGTTCCTTGTTGGATATTTATTAGGACGATAGAAACACGTGTTGGGATGCTATAAAACTCGTCCATTTCCCCTTCCTCTCTCTCTCTCCCCTAGTGGGAGATAAACACTACTGATAATGTTCATTTCGTACAAGGGATCGTTAATGGTCGCGCAAGAAAGAGCTACTGGCAGTTAGACAACCTAATTTGAATGAAACAGAATATTTCTGCTTTCAGAAGTTTTTCAAGTACCTTGACGCCCGCCCTATTCAATATTTCAAATTGACAGTTAAGAAAATCTTCCGACAGTTAAAAGCAACACCTTTTCTTATGCAAGGACTGCAATAGAAAAAGGCAAGACGATCGCTACCCTCTTTTTGTTGTGACAGGGGGTCGTATTCTGTTAATTTATTAGAAAAATTCTCCATTTTCAATTTCATTAATCAATAATGACAATCCTAATTCTTGACTTTTCTCAAAAGTGTTGTCTCCAGTAAACCATGACGAGAGAGTCACTTACTGAAAGCACATTAGCTGACAAGGTTTGAAATACCTTATTTAACTAGAGGAAATTTATGACGGGTGCTAAAGGGAAATTAGCTATAATATTCATCACATTACAAAGAAAATTGACGATAAAACGCATTCTACAGCCAGACATGCACTGGATTATCACCGAAAAAAAGTGATTTTTTTTTACCAATTTTCCTAATGGTATAGAAAGATAATTATTGTTTTGCGTAAAAAGAAATTCCTTAAACATGACGTGATCAGTTACAGAATACTCACAAGGGGACCTGCAATAAATGGAACCCACCTCTGTAAAGACACATAACACGGAATGACTGTGTACCCGAGCTGCCAGGTATATATACATATGACAAGAGGAAGAGTTGAGGGACTGGCAAAACACGGAAGTGACCCCTGGGTTCTTCACTTCTTACACACGCACCCCCGGGCAGTCAGAAGGACATGAATATGTGTAGCTTGGCGCTGACAAATCGGGGTCTGGATCGTTTATTGATGTCCCACGATTGGAACATATGACTGTTTTGATCCTTTTTATCATACTTCATTACATACATGTATGAAATCTTTCTGAGGCTAACATCAGTCAACCTTTAGTCTAGTAATTTGGAATACGGGTAATAGTAATTTTGTGTATGCATGGTTTGCAATGGGTTTTATATTTCATATCAATGATTAAATACATGGTTTCTCAACATAAAAAAAATATCTATGGAATTTAATTCATTCTATGGAATTTAATTTACTGTATAGCAAGTGCCCGTTGATCATTTCGTTTAGAGTCTACATCTGAAAAGTCTCTCTTTGTACAGAATATGATGATGAAAGCGTGTACTTCATGAATTTTCAATTTGGATTTTTTTACACAAAAAAAGTTCATAGTGAACTGATTTTGGTAGAGATTATACTCTAATGGATAAAATTTTTTTTTTTTTTGATAATTCTTGAATTAAATGCATCCCGGAAATACAGATACAGATCAAGCTTTGCCGAGGGTAGTATTTGTCCTATTGTACTAATTTGTAACATGTAATGATGTTTTCCCCTCTGATTATACACAACATCCTGAACATGCATAATTTATAACCACTACCCGGTGCGCGAGATCAAACCCGGCCACTTGGTGTACAACACGGGCTAGCTTTAAACATAGATCCTAACACGTGATAAGAATTCAGAAAACAGTTTTATCAAATAAAACGTAGCAACATGCAATAGGTGTAAAACAATTATATTGTAATTTTCAGGGTAATCACTTCCGGTTAAAAGGAAGATTGATGTGTCGTCCATCTGACAATATTGGATTTCCGTGACATTGTTCACTCCTGGATAAACTGTATAATATACAATTCGATTTTCCTATACTCTCAATATACTCGCGTATAATATCTTCATATAGTTATGTTATTACTGGTTTCTAATATTGAATTTTCGTTCTTTTTGAAACATTGAAAGAAATAATATCAAATAGCAAGCCGAAAAAATCCAACTTTTTTCCCCTTAGAAAGGATTGAAATCTGATTTTGCATATCAAAACTAATATTACTTTTTTTTTCATCCGAATTTCTTGTAATTATACAAATTTCTGTCAAATAGATTAATTCCTTCACAACGTGTAATGTAACATTCTTTAGGCTTGTTTTTCTGCGATCAAATTCATCATATTATGTTATCCTTGTGGTATGAAAGCAAATGTCGATGGTTTGTTTCAGGGTTATGTAAAAGACTTTCGAGCTGACGGTTCAATGCCAACATTAGTTTTACCAAAAGGCTTATCTGATCGGAAATAGTGTGTTTTGTTCTTAATTTTATGCAGAACAGTTATTTCTCTGATAGATAAAATATTTTCCCTGAAACTAACAAAGAAAAGTCATTCAACATCTATGACTCATGAAAATCTAGGTCACGGGATCTGATTTTGTACACAGGGTAATTTTTCTTTATGAAAATTTCATACTGCTTTCAATAACCTTTAGAATTATTTTCAATCTGTTCTTGACTTTTAGCGTGTAAAATCTTCACTAAAGGATACGTTTACTTCAAATATATATTTTAAAAATTTTCACACCTGAAAATTCTCCCAAACCTGAATATTTGTAGTATAGTACAATGTTGAACCCACTTTATTAAGCGGATGTACTTTATAACTTCAAAGCAACAGGTTGTAACAGGTTTGGTGAAGCATAAAAATATACCAGAAGATATATGGATTAAATGATAAAGTTAGAAGACAGGTATTACCGTTCTAAAATAAATGAAGGTTTAACAAAACATGCAGGTACTCTCGCTAAAATCTCACTATCTCGATAGAATCTCAGTATCTCAATACCTCGACAGAATTTCACTCTCTCATTAAACTCAGTAACAGAGGTGCTTTACGCCTGATATGGTTTGGATTTGGTGATACAAAATGTAAAAGAAGGTGTTTGTCAATACCATCGACTAATCCAATTACAAACACAAGAAACCAATCGCACTAGTATATTGTGAGTAAAACTCACAAAGGATACCCCCGCCACCCACATATCTTTACGCTCACTTGAGTCACTGAAGCTGGAACAAAGAAGATATGGCCCGGACACAAATCCATGTTAAAAAGCCTATACGTTTGACCTTGAGATCAAGGTCAAGGTTATACAGAGATCATGAATGTAAGTGACACATCCTTTCATGGTGATCAATACACTCACATGCCAAATATAATCCATTGTAGAGAACTTGTACCTTTGACCTTGAGGTCAAAAATCAACGTCATATGGTCAAAGGTCATATATATAGTCATGAGTGTATGCAATACATCCTCTCATATTGATACACCCATATGCTAGATATGGTATGCATATGTCAAAGAATAAAGAAGTTATGGCCTAGACACGAAATCAAACAACGCAGACGGACAGACAAACAGAGTACATGACACATCGTCTCATGGTGATGCATCCATGTGCCAAATACAGGATGCCTATGGCAAAGAACAAAGAAGTTATGGCCTGGACATGAATTCATGTTAAAAAACTGATAATGTTGACCTTGAGTCAAAGGTCAAGGTCATGCAGAGGTCATCAATATACTAGTATCCGACACATCGTCTCATAGTGATACATCCATGTGCCAAGTATGGTATGCCTACCTCAAAGAACAAAGAAGTTATGGCCCAGACACGAATCTGCACAGACAGACGGACAGACAGACAGAGTACATGACACATCATCTCATGGTGATGCATCCATGTGCCAAATACAGGATGTCTATGGCAAAGAACAGAGAAGTTATGGCCCGGTCACGAATTAATAATAAAAACTGATAATTTTGACCTTGATGTCAAAGATCAAGGTCATACAGAGGTCATCAATAAACGCGACACATCGTCTCATGGTGATACACCCATGTGCCAAATATGGTATGTCTACCTCAAAGAACAAAGAAGTTATGGCCCGGACACGAATCTGCAGACAGATGGACAGACAGACAGACAGACATCTAGTGATTCCTATATACCTCCCAAACTTGTTTGCGGGGGGTATAATTAAACATAGCTCTGACTTCAAATAACCCGTGGGGATCCGGGTTTGAATAGGACTCCAGCATCCCGTAAGAGGCGACTAAATGAGGGCGTCATTCGGATGAGACCGGAAAAACCGAGGCCCCGTGTCACAGTAGGTGTGGCACGAAAAAGACCCCTCCCTGCCCAAAGGCCCTGAGTGCCGAGCATAGACCTAAATTTTGCAGCCCTTCGCCGGCAATGGTGACGTCTCCATATGATTTAGATATTCTTGCGTGGGACGTAAAACAGTAAACAATCAATGATACAAGTAAACACAATTGCCTCACGAAGAATTGGTATATACACACGTTGAGGTCATCTGACTCCGACCGAGAGCAAACACAAGGCAAAAATGAGATTCTGTGTGTATGTATATGTACCCTTTTTAAAATTACACCAATACAATATCGATACATGTATTTTGAATCGAATTGAAATTATGATTTCAAAATTAATTTTATTGACGTATGAAATTTATATCAAAATGTTGGTAGTTAGATGAATTTGAAAAATGTATTTAAAAAGGTTCGCACCTGAGGTTTGGGCTAATGTCATTTTTTGGGGAAGTGTATTTTTGAATTTCACATTGAAGGAGAATTGGGAAATTAAAAAGAAAAACTGGGGGTGTCATACTTGTTATTGGGCTACAGTGTTTTAAACATGACCTTTTTGCACTTAAAATCTACTCAAGATTTATTCATTCAAACTTGATTTGTCTGTTGATCTCAACACAAAATAAACAACACAAATCAATTATTACACAAAATAGAATCATAATCATGTCTTCTTACAAGACATATATAAAATAGAGGTTTAATACATGTAATGGAAATAAATGATGACCTTTTTGCATTTGATGTATGGAAAAACTCATGCTAGCTATCGAATATTTCAAAGTTTAAAAAGACGTATTAGGACTAATGCCAATTTTTTAATTTCACGTAATTTTCAGAGAATGTAAGTAAAAAAAAATAGATGGGGATGTGGGTCAAATTTTTCAATTAATCGCCAAAATATTGAATTTTTACACAGAATTTTGAGTAAAATGACTTAAACTTATTTTAAGAATCGGTGTTCTGTTTGGAAAAATACATCAACCAATAACAATATTTGAACTAGTTCCAAGTTTCAGCTACTTGTATAATAAATTTTAAAGCTGAAATATATACGTATAGGGGTATAAAAATAGAAGGTAATTTGGATGAAATAGAAACTGTAAAATCTGCAGACTTAGAACTTTTCCATTGAATTAATCCCTACGCCACAAAATATAGTCCCTACCAAACCCTTTCAAAATTTGAATTGACGCAATTTTTTCAACTGGATAGGGTTCAGTCATAGATGTGTAATGGTTTTGCACCAATGGAATCAGGATTAAACCAGTAAATACTTAGTTATGGTATCCTGCGCAGGTGTGCTCAAAAGTTCAGGAGCTAATCCTTAAGTATCATGATTCTCATTTTGTGTTCCTGGAGGTTGGGCGCTCACTAAATGTGATTCCTAAAAATAATCACCAAGCCAACGAATTAGAAACTTTGTAAGATTCCCAAAAGAATTTACCAAACCGATGAATTTTGACGTTTGTATCCATAAGGGTTCACTAACCCAGAGAATGAACGCTTGTTATATAGATACATGTACCAACAGGATCCAGATAATGTACGCATGTTATATACACACATGTACCAACAGGATCCAGATTTTGGACGCTTGTTATATACATATACATGTACCAACAGGATCCAGATAATGTACGCATGTTATATACACACATGTACCAACAGGATCCAGATTTTGGACGCTTGTTATATACATATACATGTACCAACAGGATCCAGATAATGGAGGATTGTTATATGCATACATAAACCAAAAGTATCCAGATAATGGACGCATGTTATATACGTACATGTACCAACAGGATCCAGATAATGGACGCTTGTTATATACATACATATACCAACAGGATCCAGATATATAGACGCTTGTTATATACACTAACTATACATATACCAACAGGATCCAGATAATAGATGCATGTTTTATAGATACATGTACCAACAGGATCCAGATAATGGACGCATGCTATATACACACATGTACCAACAGAATCCAGATAATAGACGCTTCTTATATAGATACATGTACCAACAGGAACCTGCAGATAATGGACGCTTGTTATACATGTACATAGATACCAACAGGATTCACTAAATCAGAGAATGGATGCTTGTTATATACATACCAACAGGATTCGCTAAACCTGTTGAATTTGACGCTTTGCTATACAGGTGCCTGAAGTCACAAAAACTATTCCCTAAAACAATGAATTTGGACGTTTTGCTACATCAACAAATTATTAACTAAAATAATGAATTTGAACGTTTGCTATATAGGTTCCTAAATGAATTCTATCCAGATTTTAAAAAGAATTCACCAAAAGAATTTTGGATGTTTAATATAGGTTCTCGAACAGATTCACCAAAACAAGTGAATTTTTCCTATAAACAACTTCTCCAGTGATGGTGCATTTCCACTAATCACGTGACAGATTTTTACAGATATGTAGACCATCTCACTGTATCTGCAGTGTTTGATGGTAGAATGATATTTATGTGGATAGAAGGTATACAATTTCCGTTGCAGTCAACATTTTTCTATCCTTTGATTCCACAAGTGATGAGCAACAGAAAACAATGAATATGTATGACGCTACAAGTTGCCAGCTATAAGTTGCCAGCTATTGCATATTCATACCTTAAAGTACCATGCGACACGAATGCTCTCTTTATGAAAAACCGACGAACATATTGGTGTATAGTTTGTTGAAATTATCGATATCTATTTTATAAACTCTAATAAAAAGTATGTTTCTTGTACAATCATAAATATGAGATTAAAGCAAGCTTGCCCTCAATCAGTCAGCGAAAAATAGCGATTTTTTTTTCCTTTTCCAATATTTCCTTGATCCTTTATGTGTAATGAAGTGGGTTCTTTAATGTTGCGATGATGTTTGGAGGACAAATTATTGTGTGATTATAATCACCATCAGGATGAATTGAACGTGGATGCCTCTAGAACTCAGTGGAGAAGAGAAAGTTAACCTCGTCAGGACAATTAACTACAGGGCGAAGGAAATAGTTCCACAGAAACACCCACGGTTTACATTATAGAAAGTAGACAAATACACTGTCGCCGTGAACAGCAATAGAGGAATATGTTAATGAGGATGTACAAATCAAAATATTTCAGTTAAAAAAGAACCATTTCGAGAGTCACCGTGATTGCTCTCAAACAGTGACGTATTGTATTGCATGGCTGCTGAATTACGTTGCAAAGCTGGTTAGTCTCGTTCAACCATACACTCGGTTGTCCACGCAAATCTCCGACGAAGAGAGATTACGGAAATAGCCGAGCGTCTGGTTACGGTCAGAATCTGATGACGTGTTGGCTATTGTGATGTATTTCGTCACGGGTCTGCCAAATTCAGCGAGCAACAGATTAACCTAGAATGACTCTACATACACTAGGAAATGACGAGTACAAAATGGATTTTTAACGGTACACGGCGGTTCCACAATGCTTGATAGACTGAAAGGCATTGTCAGAGGTTATCTGCATGCCTAGAAATATAGGGATATGAGACATATGAAATAATTCTCCGTGGAAGAAAATGGAAAAGAGGAAAAGGTTACGGATCACAAGAGTTGATATACATGTACAGAGTGATTTTAGGGAGGTCAATAAATGAAATGGACTGACTTATATTAATTCCCTCAATATGTCTTGATCTGTAATTGACATACCAGAGCTAGAGTTAGATATCGACCTTAATGATATGCTTAGACAATTAAATGCATAGGCCTACTTCGTAAACAAGTTACAAAGAAACACAAAGATATATGTCAGACATAATCAGTGGCGACCAAAAAGTAGTGATCAATGATTTCGATTATTAGACTCATCACCAGAGAGGCACCAAACTAACCAGCGAGACACTAACTCAGGCCGTTGTACCGGTTATGAACAGCGAGACATTGACTCGGGCCACAGTCTCGGTTATGAAGAGCTAGACACTGACTCGGCACAGTCTCGGTTTATGAAGAGCGAGACACTGACTCGGGCCGTAGTCTCGGTTATGAAGAGCTAGACAGCTCGACTCGGGCCGCAGTCTCGGTTATGAACAGCGAGACACGGACTTGGGCCACAGTCCCGGTTATGAACAGCGAGACAACTAACTCAGGCCGCTGACCCGGTGGTATGAACAGCGAGACATTTGACTCGGGCCACAGTCTCGGTTATGAAGAGCTAGACACTGACTCGGCCGCAGTCTCGGTTTATGAAGAGCTACACTCTGACTCGGGCCAGAGTCTCGGTTATGAAGAGCTAGACACTGACTCGGGCCGCAGTCTCGGTTATGAAGAGCTACACTCTGACTCGGGCCAGAGTCTCGGTTATGAAGAGCTAGATACTGACTCGGACCGCAGTCTCGGTTATGATCAGCGAGATACGGACTCGGGCCACAGCCCGGTTATTGACGATAAAACCCTTCTGTGATCGATTTGCGACATCTGTAGTGGCGTATTGATAATGCATTCAAAAAATGTATTCTGCAATCAATATTTACTGAACAGATTTCTTTAAACATTTTTTCATTCACTTACGTAGTATTCCGTGTAAGTAGCACGTAATGGCTACAAATGTCTGGGGCTTTTTATGTGTGTGTGTATGTACCACAAAGTCAAACGACCCTAACATTCACAGTACACAAAGGGCACATAACTCTGTAGAAACCCTTATAATTTCTGATTATACACAAGCGGCATATCAAAAGTAATAATAATTTTCATGATGTGCGCCCAATAACGATATATAAAAACATTTATTTTGTACGTCAATTTTAGGATTGATTCCTACATGGTAGGTATTATGCATTAAAATGACATCACTAAATTTGTGTACAGTATTGTAAACTGGGGGGAAAATGAGAAAAATTAAGTGTCTTTCGGATAAGATTTCCCAAATCAAGAAAACATTACGAAAACTTTATATTATGCTCGATATGATGATTCTTCATTGATTAACCATTGACTTTTTAAATAATAATAATAATAAAACACACTTATATAGCGCCTTATCTAAAAATACTCTAAAGCGCTGTACAACATACTAAAATTTACAATTAATACTTCAAAGAAAACCATAGAATACAAAACGAAAATACCTTACATATTTAAAACATGAATGCAACATTATGTCATAATAGATAAAAAGTACAAATCAAGACAATTTAAAGTATAAAATATGACTTTTTCGGTTTAATATCCTTACAACAAAGTCGAGGTAGGTTTGTGGGGTTGGGGTTGGGGGTGCTGATTCGATTACCCACACTGGTAGGGAGTTTGAGTAAGTCCTGAGTAAAAATTGTACTTGCACTGCCCCCCCCCCCCTTCCAAGTATTTTCTTGCTCTAGATCGTAATTTAAACATTAATGAACAAATTAAACATTGACTGCGCCCCCCCCTTGCCAATGATTTTTGCGCTAGATCGTAATTTAAACTTAGATTGAACAAATTAAACATTTGACTGCATGTACGTACCATGTTTGATTGAATCGATGTGAATTATACGGAAGTTTGGTTTCGTTTGTTTGGTGATAATGGTGTTTGTTTGTTTTTTTGGTTTTTTTTTGGGGGGGGGTTGTTTTTGGGTTTTTTTTTGTTTTTTTTTTGCTTTTTTGTTTTTTTTTTTTTTGGTTTTTTGGGGGGTTGGTTTGTTTGGGGTTTTTGTTTTTTTGATTTTGGTTCTTTTTTGGTTGTTATTTTTGGGGGAGGGGGGTATATTTTTTGTTTCAAAGCAACAACGTCGCATTCCACGCATTTTTAACAAGAATTATCACGCGTAAACTAAACACAAATAAAGAAATGATCATACACACAGTGTTACAATTTCCAACACGTTATTTAAAAACCTGACGCTGGTCACCATTATCACCATTAAGTTATATTATCCCTGATGCACTCGATCGGTATTCACGTGAATTAATGATATATTCATCTACTTTTTGTACTTTAAAATAATCTGTGATTATTTGCATATATTTTGAATTTTGGCTAGTATTTGCATATCATGCACATACCTGAATAAACGTTCCGAGAATCACCCGACTGTTTGTTCGTTAATTGATTCACATTGTTTAATATTCCGAGAGTGGAAGACATGACTGTATAACATATATCTTAATGGAAAATATATATATTGTATTTTGAACGTATTTCATATTTCTGCGTATCGGATGCAAGAGTATCACAAAGTGGAGGGTTTTTTTTTCATTGATATAAATATATAATCAGTGGCGGATTATTTTCCCTCCCACAGAACAATATCCAATCCAACAAATGGGGCAAACAGCTTTACGTAGTGTCTGAAAACCTAAGACAATCTACCCTAGATAACGTAAACAAAAGATGTAAAGGAATAATTGCAAAAACAATCTCGTCCGTGAAAATAAAAATGAAAAACAAAACCAAAAAAAAAGAAAGAAAGAAAAAAAAGAAAAGAAAAAAAAAGAAAGAAAGAAAGAAAGGAGAAACTGAAGCATAGTAAACACAGTACATTACCTACATCGCATCACTGAAGGTCACCAAAGTCATCGCCCGTCACATCCAAGATTCAACAGTCCTCAGTTTCAAAAGGTAGCAAACCTTGAATTGGCACAAAGACAGACTGTCACACTTACACGCGGCTGTAAAAACGCCACCGAAGCGAATTGGTAAGAATTAATTTCATCTGAACAATACCACTTTAAATTAACAAAATATCAATATATGCCCGTTGGATAACACAGACGATTTATAAAACTCTAAGACAATATTTAAATCCTCCATTTACGGGCCGAGTTGAATTAATCGGTTGTATACCCCGAACACTTGGCTAGAAACTCGACGTACCCAGGTTTTGTGGTTTATGATGAAACGTAAATATTTTAACATACAGAAGAATAGGAATAAACATGTTGATTTTTAATGAAATGCATTAAGTTTTAAGAAACAAATGTTGATCCGAGGATCCAGACTGTTTAAAACGTGCATTTTAAGAGTACTTTAAATCAAGACGTTTCAACAAGTTTGTAACGGTGTGTAGATACATGTATATACACAGGGTATAAATTCAGAATTCTCTGGTACAAGGTGAACTTAGAGGGAAATATGATACCAAAAAAAATACATATAGTTACATGTATCAGGTTATCGTAAATCAATGTTTTTAGTGATGTATTCCGAAATTTTCAACATAAGTAGTCAGCATAATGATAATTAATTTTGAACGTTCATTAAGTAATTAATTTTTTTAAAATAATTCTTACACCGTTACTTATAAGTTCAAATCTTCAAATACCAATACATGAAGGCATATTTTGATCAAACTTTTCTATCAATCTGCACAACAAAAATAACACATGTAAGGATCTAGAACAGAAATGACCTTTGGTAGGATTTTTGTGATCACTCAGTCTGGTGGATATATATACCTGTCAAAGTTCTTATAATGACTGACATCTGGTCTACCCCCTTCAGTTAAAGGGGAGTAAAGATTCACAAGAGTATTTCTTTATGTTCAAGCATGTGAAATTGACTATGACAATGTATTGCAAGTACTTTGATTTTTCAGCCCCATTAACAAGTCATTTAAAAAAAGAAAAGAAGATGTTTTTGTGAAACACTAATGCCCCCGTATTCCACATGCCAGTGAAAGGGGCTTGTCATAAGGAATATGCATGTGAAGTATGAAAGGTCTATCACTTGCCATTCAAACGTTATGGTAATGTTAAAGTTTTTGAAAAGTTGGTCAAAGTTCAAGGTCAGGAAGAAAACAATTTTGGTACCCACGGAAAAGGTCTTGTCATAAGGAACACACATGTGAAAGATCAAAGCCCTAGTACTTACCATTCAAAAGTTATAACAAAAGTTAAAGTTTCAGACAGAAGGACAAAATTACAGACAGGACAAAACAATATACCCTTCGATCACAGGGGCATAATAAAGCCTGCAAATCCATTACCAAATGGCCGAAGACTTGCAAACATATGAATTTAAAAAAAAGTAAATGACACCAAAAAACCTATTAATATTTTATCTAGTTCACATTCTTAAAATGTCGGCCATGATTTTCGTTTTCCTGTGGACCATATACCAAATATAACTCATTTAAATCATTAAAATTATTAACTCTTCTAAGTCACTCTGTCATCTTAATCATCAACTCGTCTAAATCAGCAAGTCATCACATTAAGTCATCTAACTTATTAGTCATCTAAATCCATAAGTCATCTATAATTCAATTAGTCATCTCGTGTAAACTGGAATGTACAAGTTATAATAACCCGATAAAAGATTCGTTTATTGAAAAGAAATCCCATTGCATTACTTCAAAAATTTAAATATCACAAAAGGATACGAACGCCATAAACAGTCATAAGAGAACACAGAGGCATTTAACTGATCCTTTGTTGCTGTACTTTGCTAGTGTTTTCCATCAATAATAATGTGGTCCATTACTACAATAAGATGGCGGTTTGTTGCACAGGATGAGAGACCTGCACTAAGATTGCATGAAAAGTAAGACCGAAGGCGCCAAAGAAATGGCTATTCATAAGAGAGTTTCACTTTTGTTGTCGTTAGAGTCCCTTCCCTGTGTGGATTGTAATGGAATTGGCTGTGAAGAGGATGGATATTTCCTTTCTATCAATCTATACCTGATCTCACCCCTTTGGTGTCAAGGGGTTCGTGTTTCACTTCCTTTTTTAAATTACATGTATGTATTCTTTTCATGGATTGCAAGGTTCTTCACTGCTAATTATCGCCACTTTTTCATGAGATAATAAACATGTTAATTAACTCTTACTGAAAGGAGCATGCATTACTACATGTAGCATGTGACTAACATGAACTTGTGAGGATACATATTTTGCATTTTACAAATAATTTCAATTCTAAATACCAAACACAGAATAGAGGTTGCAAAGGGAACAATAAAGAGGAGATTTGTTTCATGCTCCGGGTATTTTGCATGAATTTACATTCCATTTTCCAATAATTTATGAATGAATTTGTAAACATACATAAAATACTGATAAAGAAACAATTCTTAAGGTTGAACAGTGCAAAGGCTCCCTGGAGTTACATATCGGCAGTGTGACAAAAGCTACCGCCATGTTCTGAAAAGAGGGCCGTAACTTTGAGCAATTCATGGGTGTTCCAACACAATTCTGCTGTCAATCTCTAATTGATTCTCCATTCAGTAACTCTGCAGTAAGGTGCCCTCTCTGCAGTGATGACGTATATAAAAGTGTCAGTTACCAAGACGATGCAACAAACGACATTATGAAAGGATTTTGATTTTGTTTGGTCAAGATAATTAAGATTCATATTTTTTTTTAATTTTCCATAGATATAATACTATAACCTGAAAACAGATATTAGAACTTGACAACAAACACCTGTAGGTACGTGGGCTCCTTCATTTGTGACAATGCACTCTGTTCATTTGTACATAGGAATTATCACCCATTTTTCCATTATCTTGATTGGCGACTTTCAATTTACTTATTATTTCAAGGACATTGTAGAAATAGCCAATTCTCCAGACTTTGGACGTAAGTGGACGTAATTAAATATTGCCAAGTAATTTTTTTTCTGTATGCCTCATTTATTTCAAGGAATATGTAACTCATATACAGTAACCCACGCTTATAAAAAAAAACCTCACACATTTAAAACGAATTTACGCGTGATTTTTGATCTCCTTAAGAGGGAAATAACGACTATTGTATTGGATATAGAGAAGTTTGGTAATAGCTACATGTTTTTGTTGGCCCTGGGGTTCACTATAACTGTGTTGTACTGTAATATACATGTAGTTTGGTTATTATGCACTGTTTTTGCGGACCCTGGAGGTTCACTATAACTGTGTTTTACTGAGGCAGAGTTTGGCTATAAGGAAATATTTTTACTGGCCCTAAAGGTTCACTATAACTGTTTTACTGTTGTTGAAGTTTGGTGTCATAATGAACTGGTTTTGCTGGCCTGGAAGGTATCACTATTACTGTTCTTTTACTGTATAAGAGTTTTGATCATAATGAATCTGTTTTTGCGGCCCTGGAGATTCACATATATGATTTGTTGTTAGCTGAGTCTAGAGTTTGTTAATTTAAGGAATAAGCTAATTTGACCTAGTTATAACGAAGATAATTACTTGGTGCAGTTCTAATCGTTTAATGCGCGGCGGATTATATTTAGCGTATGCACCAAGTTAGATTATATCGTATAACACTAGGTCAAAATTAAGCTTCATTCTTATAATTAATTTAAAAAATGTATTCAACGTGTGTGTGATGAACAATGGGAGATTATTAAGGATTTTGAATGAGGCGGACGAATTTTACCGTAGCAACAAAGTAGAAACAATAACGTCAAATGCATTGTGACGTCATTCTAGGACGTCACAAAGAGCAAGTTAGATTATACAAAATAATTGATGTTGCTCAAACGTGTTTCAGCCAATCAAATTGCTTGTAACAAGTAAAATTAAATTATAATGAAATGTTTTTGCTGGCCCTAAAGGTTCACTATAACTGTTTTACTGTAGTAGAGTTTGGTCATAATGAACTGTTTTTTGTTGGCCCCGGAGATTCACTATAAATGCGTTTTACTGCAGTCTTTCCTGGCCCTGGAGGTTCACTATAACTGTGTTTTACTGTAGTAGAGTTCGGTTATGATGAAATATTTTTATTGGGCCTTGGGTTCCCTATAATTGTGTTTTACTGTAGTAGAGTTTGGTTATAATGAACTGTTTTTGCTGGCCCTGGAGGTTCACTATAACTGTGTTTTACTGTAGTAGAGTTTTGTTATAATGAACTGTTTTTGCTAACCATGGAGGTTCACTATAACTGTTTTACTGTAGTAGAGTTTGGTTATAATGAACTGTTTTTGCTGGCCCTGGAGGTTCACTATAACTGTGTTTTACTGTAGTAGAGTTTGGTTATAATGAAATATTTTTGTTGGCCCGGAGGTCACTATAACTTTGTTTTACTGTAGTAGTTTGGTTATAATGATTAATTTTTGCTGGCCCTGGAGGTTCACAATAACTGCTTTACTGCATATTATTTAACTTTGAAGATATATCTAGCTCAAACTTATTTCATACAAGCCCGTGTAGTTTGATTTTTCATCTCCAATGTGTTGTGTACACAAATGACTAAAGTAAAAGTATACAAAAACTGATTTTTTTTTTATATAGACAAAAATATCTTCAGTCGGTATAGCGATGATGTCCTAGATAGTGCTTCATCACGATGTTGCATGTTATCATGCCTTTAAAAATACCTTTTTTTCTATTTGTATCTTTTTTTTTTATAAATTTTACCACAATGATATTTTTTCTATTAATTTCTTTCTTGTAAATCTTATTTCAAGTCATTAGGAAGGAAATGCCTCATGGAATACAGGTATATTCATACATGTACAATTGAAATATATTTAGCTCCAAATTAAAAAAAATTGAATATTATGTTTGAATGAAATTATATAAAGGATTTAAGCAAAAACATCTCTACTTTGGACAATGTTGATCAACAATTTTAAAAGAAGCAATAACACAGCTGCAGTATTAACTGTATACAAACATTAGTCTTATCTTGTGATACAATCAATGAATGACATTAGCTAAAGGTTCTATTTTCTAAGCCATGAAATAACATAAGCCTTCATCATCTGTCATAATCAATTCACATGTACAAGATGTCAAGTTTAAATTAACATTTTCATTGTGTTTGGTGAGGAAATGTTTTGCCCATTGATGTCCAAGCAGTATAAAAAACTAAAGTATACTAAACTCCCTAATAATTTACCATTTTCCCAAAAAAATGTCTGGGGAATATAGAAATTTCTAGAAATCAGAAATATCATCCTACATAATTAATTGGGTTTTAACTGATTATTGTTTTCATGAAGGTAAATAATCTTTGTATTTTGGCTCATAAGAATTCTTTTTCGTCATAATTATAATCAGTATATAGAGTAAATAATTTTTGACAGAATAGATCATCAAAGATTCATATTCCGTGAAGAAAACATAACTGTTCTACATTTTAATTTTGTAAAAGATTTTTTTTTTACTCCTGAGAAAACAAAACCTTTTTGGTTCATTTGAGAAATGGAGCCCTAGGTATTACAAGCCTTTTCATTTACTTCATTAAGTATTTGTATAATTTCTTTTCTTTTTCAAATGCCAGTCTGTGTTATGATTGATCTTTATGAAAATGGAGGTAGACATGATTGAGTTCTTGCATATTTTATTGACAATTGTTTACAATATCTTAATCAACGCGCCAATGTACATTCAATGAGCCCAGAGAGTAAAATAAAGCAATTCTGATTTAAGACTATAAAATTTACTTATAACGTTAGCAATATAATTAGTGGGTGTGAAATTATAATCATGTGCTGCAAGTATTTTCTCAGTTATTTTACTATGTTACAGGGTACATATATATTTGCTATTTTCATTATTATTTTTTCAAGGTGCAAAACGTGTTTCTGTCCTTGTCCGCGAAATATTCGCCAATTCGTATTATCAAAAACTTTCTACTCGTCCAAACACGGACTAGTTATCTGTTGCACCAATATATGAAGAAAAACAACAACAACAACAAACAAAGAAACCAAGTTTGTTTTTTTTTTTTTTTTAAATAATAAGTAAATGGTTATATTTTGAATTTTGATGTAATCTGCTTCCGTAAAACATATCACTTGCTTGAAACGTGGCCGTATTTAAATAACTGTGTGTAAACTAATCGGAATAAGCCCTATAATGTTTATTATATATTATTTCTAACGCTTAGAACCTTTCATTCCCCTGTCTCCCATGTAATGACACGTGTCCACGAGTATTTCTTAAAACACTATCGTAGACTTTGGACATTGAAAAGACTTAACGTTGTTTAATTTTGCCGGGAAATGACTCTCCATGCCAAGCACAGATAGATAATTTACAAATGTAGCTCGGGTTCAGTTTATGTCTAACTTTGGCCATCGAATAAATTATACACTGTAATATCGAAATAATAAAGTAGGGTAAATTGTTCTAAATCTATATACATACGTAACTAATCAACAAAAGAATTTCACAGCTTATACATTTGGATCAATTTACACTTATATATGAGTTTTAATTCCCAGTGTACAGCGGAATGAAGTCACAATTATTAGGACAAGCCCATTCCGTTGAATTTTGTCTTTATAGTCTAATAAAACTAGAAGAATGGGAGGTTTATAGCGAATGGTGTATCAGTGGTTTGCACGTGACTACCTTTTACGACATGTCGAAAATGACAATTAGATATCAACATCAAAGGTTGCCAACACCTGAATATAATTACAATTTTCAATTTACAATTAAAATAAATGCACAGGCTGAGAAATTCATATATCATGCCTTCATTCTTTGAAGTACACATTTTAGCGTCAGGTTTCTCAATGTGAAAAACCATTGCAAGTTATTTTGGTTTGAGTGACGTCAGAGTCTGCTTGAGGCTGACCCGAACTATTTTCGTTTGCTTACAAGGTTTATGGCGTTCCATAAAACTGAACTATTTTACTATATATACATGTGTTTAACGCTCTTCACATCCAACTCCAGTCTCAGAAGACATGCATTAGAACAAAATATATTCGAAAATTTAAGGAATTGAAACGGAAAATAAATTTAGCTTATATTTCTTATTCGCAAGTACCCTGTGTCTGATATAATTTCTGTTACTAGATGTTTGAGAAACAACGGTTGCTAATGTCAAGGTCACCAATTCATACCAACTTTAGCCTACCATCTTTAGCCTACTTCTGAATTTTGAAAATTAACAGATTAAATTGCAAAACATACCTAAAACATATTTCATTTGAGTAAATAAAAAGTTAATATACTGCCGAATCTAGACATGTAATATAAATTACTTTTACTCCAAAATTATGTCTATTAATATTGTTTTTAAGACATTTTCAATAGTATTTCTATTTTTCAAATAAGCATAGATGGTTGATAGATGAATGCATGACATGTCATAAAAGGAGAGCGAGAAAAACCCAGAGTACAAGAGAAGCTTCATTGCCCAGGATTGTGTACTGAATATATACGGGTGAAGGGAATGCATTGCAGCACATAGAATAAATTCAATTCAACTCACTTTTATGAAATCTTGAAAGGGGCACATCTTTATCATTTCTAAGCTATCAAAGACAAGACCATTATTGTAGTAATTTTCCATTCGTATACCAGTGTTGCTGAATGTCAAAACTGAGAGATTCCGAAATGTAATATGATGGAAAGCTCTCTACAAAAATACACAAAAAATTACAAGCACCGCCATTTAATTTTCTCACCATTCGTTACAAAAATGCAAGCATTGTCATGGATGTTGATAAACAAATCTAAATCATGAACTTGAAAGAATGAATCAAATTGGTTCTAGAAAATACGAACATAGAACATCACTAGTTTATTATCCTTATCGCTACGCATGACACCGTGAAATGATGAATGATAGTTTTGAGCATTTTTTACATTATATGTTTGATTCTTTTTCGTAGCACTATTGGAAAATGTACTGTGCATAAATAATCGACGGGGTCTACATGTATTTTATCACAGTTTGAAAAGTGCTCCAGAAACAGAGGTGTAAATTGGTTTTGTATCCTTATCCTGCACAAAGTGAACCATTTTCCCCATGTTACCCGGAAGTTGCAGCTGTGCTACAATAATGACTTCAGAATCACTAAGATAACATCAACACAATGTAGTACATGTATGTTGCTTACCTAGGTACATGTATGTTATTTTACCTGTTTTATGCCGTATTTTCATTTAGAAAAACAACTCTAGGTGTATTGTGTATTGAACACGCATACACACAGTTTGTGAAGTTGCAAACACATTGCCTGGTTTATATATTATGGAAAGTAGGAACATTACACTGCTGTAATTTGGAGATTACCAGTAAAATATCATATTGCACTACTTTCTAACTCGGAACACAGCATTTAGAAACTGCAGTTTGATACAAGCTCTGCTCCATCTTGAATACTCTTGGGGGAAAAGTTAAATTTAATCATTAATTTCATTATCTGTATATTTTTTTAAAACTTAATTTATAAAGTTTCCGTATTGTTAAAATCTCTGATGTAAAATTTCACTGTACATCTAAATCGTAATCACAATGTCTTATAAACCTAAAAAAAAAATGTATAGATGTATATAAATGAATTACAATCCATTTCATCTGATCAAAGCCAAACTTTCAATACACATCTTTCATATTCTGACGATTTTCAATATCTTATGAATATTTTCATGCATAATCTACGCATATTTAGCATAATTAATTTAAGAATAATGTAATATTTAAAAGATATGTTATAAAAATGTTCCCTATTATTTCTCTACAAAGATAACACCATAACCTTTATAAAATACATTTCTTTAAAATGGGGGATTTTCATCACAAATTTACCCGATGCTGTCTTGCAAAATTATGATGATGTCCCGGCAAAAAGTTTTATATAGGAAAAAATTATATTATATCATTCTGTACCCTTCTATGACAATGCTTTCTGATGACAAAGTTCAGATAGTATTCGAATATAAGATTAAATTAAAAATTTTAATGATGTAAGAATGAGATGGCATTACTTAAGGTTTTAAAGATATATATATATATATATTTATTTTTTATTTTTTTTCTTTGGTTTTGTTGTTTTTTGGGTGTTTTTTTTTGTTTTGTTTTTGGTTTGTTTGGTTGGTTTTTTTTTTTTGGTTTGTTTTTTTTTTTTTGGTTTTTTGTTTTTGGTTTTGTTTTTGTTTTTTTTTTTGTTTCTTGTTGAAATGCTGGTTTGGTTGTTTGTTTGTTTTTTTTTTTAGATTTGAGGCCAAGCTTACACATAATAATATATAGTTTTCTAGAAAATATAAAGTTAGGAAAAAACGTTGATGTGATCATGAAAGTAATTGTAAGTAAGGAGCATTTGTCTTTAATTCTGAATATAGAATTAACAGAGTGTGAACATTGTAATATCCAATAATGAATAATGAATCGCACAAACTGTATACTTTCTTTTTTTTTGTACACATCATAAACAAAAATTTCATTCAACTAGATGTTCTTATAAACATTATTTCCAACACAGTCGTAAAAGGTAAAATGGTGCTGATTAACCGATATGTCGACATGAAGTCGACACGAAAACTTACACAAGTTATAGTTAACCTCGTAATATAAAACCTAGCATATCGCAATTCTTAAAGAAATGCCCTAACAATAAAATTCATCTAACGATATATTTTTTTTTTTTTGCATAAAAACGTGGTGAAGAAATTTTATTCAGTTGTTGGTCGCAGTTAAAAGACCAGGGACATATTTATCAAGGTGTACTGAAATTTCTGCTGATGGACGTCAAAAACTTAGTGAGATCATATATATTAGCCGCCAATATAATCTTCATATTTATATCCTATATTCGCATAGACCTCGTTGTATATTTGATACCTGTAACTGGGCTTTAAACCTGTGTGACCTCTTTAGTCGGTGATTGGTCGCGGATTTATAGTCATTTCTCGGGGCAAATGCTGTAGATTGATCATCTTTACACTGGCTAAATGGAGAACATGATGTCATTATGGAAAATTAGTCAAAATTAGGAAATGGACGGTTTACCTACCTCTAACGAAAGGCATCGTCGTTTGTGTATTTGTAATCCTTCTAGGTTTCGCATTGGGAAATCACATTTTAAGATCGCTGTACGTGAACTTTTGTGACCTTTTCAAAGTCTTAATTTTTAACACGAGTCTTCATAAACTTTGAATTTTAAGCACTAATCCTGTCTGGTATTAAGAGTCGATTATTTAACGTACACAAGTAGTATAGCGCCAGCAAAGTCTTCGTTTTTTATTTTAAACTTTTCACTTTATGAACGACTTATTTATTCTTAATTCCCCATGTCGGCTATTCACATGCAGAACAGACACAATCCAGGAATGAAACATGAAAGCGGCCATAAGATCATGAGAAAGGGAACAGAGATATAATGGTGAAGTATAGACACCTACACAAATTATACGTCGTGACGGGGCATTGTCTCCCGAATGCATTAAGTAGCTAATCAATTTCGATGTCTTCCCAAATCACTTGAACAATTCGAATCACTCATCGATCTACGAAGTTCGAAACACTCAGCAAATGACAAATGTTAAAACACTTGTTATTCTTTTCAAGTGGGATTCATTTGAATTAAATGTGCGGTGGTTTTTCCCTTGATCAATAAAATTGTGATATTATGTTAATGTAATACTGTGAGCATCGGAGTGAATCCGAGTGAAAAAATATGGCTGCCATCGAATACAGCACTTTCACCTTTTCATATGATATATTAATGCAAATAAGAGGGGCACTCTTTCAGTAATCGCATCCTTTGAATAACCGTTTTTAATGTTTTTAAATATCTGTGATTGCTTTCGGAGAATGAGCATTAAAGAAATAGAAAATGTATGACTATTCGAGGCGAAACCCACCAATTTATAAATCAATAAGGCGATATGAAAAGACTTGAAAATTTATTCAGATAAACTAAACTTTAATTTGGAGGGATTTAACGAAAGTCTTGTAAGAAATATTGTCCATCTGCGTATGTGACGCAATGTGGATTCTGAAGATTTCCACAGATCGGGTCTGACAGTTTCGCTATGCAAATCTAATACGGAATAAACATTAAAATATGCGTTTATGATCCCTAAATTCAAAACTGAAGGTATATGTATTAAATTTAATTAAACATCTGTATGCAAGTGAAAGTGCAAAAAAAAACAACAACAAAAAAATTAAAAAAAAAACACTAAAAAACATGCAAAAACCTACAATTAAGGATAGACACATAAGACATTTTATGCTAATGAAGATTCCATGATGATACATTTAAATGCAATTCAGTGTGTACAATGTATAGCGAAATACAGTAGAGGTTTTTTGTTGTTGTTTTTTTTTGGGGGGTGGGGGGTGGGGGTATTGTCTTAACCTGAATTGCACATTAGCTTGCTTTTTTTTTTCTTTTCAAAGTCCATTTATATATGTGTTTTCAAGTTTATTGAACATAAAAATTTAGATTAATAAAATAAAATTACGATTAATAAATATTGAGTGACCAAAAATATTAACTTGTTGATTATGTTGTATTCAGCAATTGGATATAATTTCAATCTTTAAAGATCTGATGTGAATGTAGACCAGACTTGTTAGAAATCTTTAAATCATGTGGGTGCAAGATATCTTCAAATATTCTAGAGGAAAACGTTCATTTTCTTTCTTTTCAACATCACGAAAGAGGATAACAGTTATGATGTTACTTTGAATTTTTTTTTTTTTTTAGGTTTAACTGAAATAAAAGTACATTAAACTGAGAGTTACCATGAAAGCGGAAGGGACGTTTGCCTAAATATTCTACCTAACACTTCATACATGTAGGTAAAAAATAAAAGTGGGTCGGAAAGTGGAACCAAGAATAATGTACATTTGCTCGACTAAATTTTAGTATGCAATGAATTTCCTCTTATAAGGAAAATAAAGTGTTACCCGGATGAATCAGGAACTGGTATGAGCTAGAGTCTGGAAAGAGGAGCGAGAACTGATGTCATTCCAAATTTTGACGTGACTATAAAACGTATGGCGAGAAATGTTTCCCTTGTTGGTAGAAGGGACAACGACATGTTGAAACATTAACTACGACATTCTGCTTTGACAAGATTTATAACCCCCCCCCCCCCCCCCCCCGATATTATAGGGAGATTCCATGTATTTTTTTATGAAGTTGTCCGAGTTGTATTTTCGATACTCAAAGATCTATGTATTACATGTATATAAGGCTTCTAGTTTTAAAGTTTAAACTTCCACAATCATCGATTTTCAATCAAAAATTTTAATTCATGCTAAGAAAACTGGACTGGAAAAAACTTTGGTTTCTTGGAATGGAGAATATAAATACTATATCCAAGATCAGATTAGTTTTTGACCAAAGAGTAGTGACAGTAAAAGTAAATGTATGAAGTACCACGGCCTTTGCGGCAATACAAGTAATATATATGTCAAGTAGAAGTACCACGATAATTGGGCGATTGCGGCAGTATAAGTACTATCTGTGTAAATTAAGTATCACGAGATTTGGGCGACCTCCTTGCAGCGGTACAAGCAATATCTGTGTAAATGAAGTACCGCGAGATTTGGGCGGCATTGCGGCGGTACAAGTAATATCTGTTTAAATGAAGTACCGCGAGATTTCGGCGGCCTTTGTGGCGCCAGTACAAGTACCAATGTGTAAAAGAAGTACCGCGAGATTACGGAGGTACAAGTAAAATCACCGCGAGATTAGATGGCCTCGTTGAGGCGGTACAAGTACCATAATTCCTGATGAAGAACCAAGAGATCTGAACCTTGTGGCGGCGGTACCATATGCCCAGATAGGTTAGAAGTACAGGTACCAGTAGTTCAAAACAAATATCAAATTTAAAGACATCAATATATCATTTAATTTTATTTCACGTGATCACCTAGCGCCGATTCCCATTGGCTAAAACACCTTTTAAGAATTGAGGTGATTTTTCGATCACGTACCTGAACAACAAGTAAAGTCTAATGAACATTATTTTGTTGTTGTAATATAAAATTAAATGATAAGAAAGAAATCTTATATTTTTTCTGGTGATATGCAGGTTATCACCGAGATTTTAGACGGTAAAACTTTTCATCAATGCGCTTCGCGCATTGATGAGTTTTACCGTCTAAAATTCGGTGATACCTGTATCACCCGAAAAAATATAAGATTCATTTCTTATATCAGAACCGTTCGTAGATTTCTGACACAGTTATTCTATCGGTTGGGGTTTGTTTTGGGATAGATACTTATGAAATTACAAAAAATTATTTTATTTTTCTACAGGATTTATCATCAGATAAAAAATCTGTAAAAATTAATTAGTTTTGTATGACAACAGTTTTGTATATCCGATTCACATCCTGCTGTGATTCGATACCAGTCAATCAAAATGATACAGAAGCTGGTCGGTGATTTCATGAAAGAATAATATACATTTTCTTTTTTTACACTGCATTTGAGAATGTCCATGCAGCATAAATTCACTGCTAGTGTGTGAAATTGTAGAATCGTTCATTTGCTTGGATCATTTCACTTTTTGAAAAAATAAAACATATTACTGGGTATTTCTTGATTGAATGGTTATTGTTCGTGTTTCATATATTAAATTCGAGCAGACCCATTCCACATTCCACGAGAACATGGATAACGCGAGATAGTCATGAAAAATGCCCCCCCCCCCCCTCCCTCAGTTATTGATTTTTTTTCATCCAGTACAGGGTAGTGCGAAAGTCTAGATGTCTAAAAACAATGGTACAAAATGTTATTGAACCTGCATTATACAGCACGGATATTTTTTTTTTTTATATATTTTGAAAGCAGTATGCCAGGTATATCATACAGCTTATGATGAATGTATTCCCCAAATAACATATCGCACCTTATAAAGTATAAAGGACTTATTATCCCCTAATAAACCAGAACACTGACAAAGTCAGCAAGGGCCCCGCTGAGGCAAATGTTTTAATATACATATCTGCATATGGTGATAACAAGTGTGCAAAATTTCTGCTATGTACAATGTATAGGTTTTGAGTTTTAGTTTTCACAAAAAATGATTTGCGACATATGTGAATTTTCAAGGAAAAATTAAGTTTTTTCCAATATGCACATCTGCATATGGCAATGAACAAGTGTGGAACATTTCAGCTATGTATGTAATGTACATATATGTTTTGAGTTTTAAAAAATATTGACCCTTATAAAACCAAATTTTAATATGCACATCTGTAATATGGTGTACAAACAAGTGTGCAAAAAAATTTCAGCTCTGTACAATACTTTAGTGTTTACAAAATGTGATTTTCAAAATTCTCTTTCTCCTCTCTCTTCTCTCTCATCTCTCTTCTCTCTCTCTCTTCTCTCTCTCTTCTCTCTCTTATATTGGACCCTATGAATAATCATTAATGAAATAATTGCGGGGTCTGAGCCCGAGGTCTGATATTCAGACTATTTACATTTGTACTTTACAACAGATTGTCAATAATTTGCAATTTTCTGTATTAAGGGAAGAGAGAGAGAGAGAGAGAGAGAGA